>APFE030254154.1:282259-302505 GCA_000404065.3 Pinus taeda | reverse complement strand
AACCTAATGTTAGTATTTTAATAAATAAATAATTTACTGTTGATACTATTCACTTATTTATTTAGTTTTACCTAATTTTACTTATTTACATAAATGAAATAATATATCAACAATATTAATATAAAAATAAAAATAAAAATAATATTAAAATAATAATAATATTTTTGACCTGGGTCCTTCAGTCAAAATTAGCCGTTATTCAAATTTAGCTGTTGGAGTCTCTACTCAGACTATTTAACATGCTTTGCTGGATCTGTGTCTTCAACTTGTCCTGACGATGTACCACACTAGTTGGTTCGAAACGCGTCGACAAATGTCTGTCTACATGTGATTTACGCCGAAGTTATTTTTTCAAATCTTCTTGCATTCTTGAATACTTCGCTTCACACTTGTGATGAATAGATCATCCACATATAGTAGAATAATGACGGGCTCATCATTCACGACCTTGATGTAGAGATTGGGATCAACAGAACTGTTCACAAACCCAATTCTAAGTAGATATGCATCCATCCTTGCATACCATGCCCTAGGTGCTTGCTTCAATCCATATAGGGCCTTCTTAAGTTTGCAAACATGAGAGTCCCTGCTATTAACTTCAAACCCTTCAAGTTGTTCGATGTACACTTCCTCATCAGTGTTCCCATTCAGAGATGCGGTCTTCACATCCATTTGATGGATATTCCACCCCATTGTAGCAGCCAATGAAATCAACTATCTAATGGTAGTGTACCTTGCTGTAGGTGCAAAGGTTTCTTGATAATCAATGCCTTCCTTTTGAGAGAAACCCCTTGCAATGAATCTTGCTTTATACTTGTCTATACTTCCATCAACTGGATGTTTGATCCATTTAGATGTGACAACCGATTTGTCACTAGGTCTAGGAATGGTTTCCCAAACCCCATTTTTAATGATGGATTGATATTCTTCTTGCATTGCTTTCTTCCAAACCTCTTGATGCGCAACATCCTTGAATTTAGATGGTTCGACTTCAATCAATTTTGTCATATATGCAGCATAACCAGAATATCTTTTCGGTCTCTTTCTTTCCCTGAAGGTTCCTTTCACAGCTTCATGTCCTTCAACGTCTTCCAATGTAGATTTCAACCAATTTGGCCTTGTCCTTGTGGTTGGGATGACCACTAATTGAATCGGCTCACTTGGTCCTTCTTCTTCAAGATTTGTAGTAGAGTTTTCATGATGAACTTCTTCTTCTTCAAATATGGGAACTTCTTCGTCATCAAAATCAATAGGAATATCCTTTGATTTCTTGTGTGCTTGTTTCTCATCAAATATGACATTCTTGCTTACTTCAAGATATCTTCCTTCCTTGATGTAGATTCTATATGCTTTTGAAGAGAGACTATATCCAACGAATATTCCCTTGATACTTGTAGAGTCCAACTTCTTTCCCTTGTCTTCGAAACATGGATAAATGCTGGACTTCCAAAGATTCGGAGGTGATCCACACTCGGCTTCTTTCTTGTGAATACTTCTTCAAGTTTTGTATTATCAAAACTCTTACAAGGACTTCTATTTTGAATGTATATGATTGTCATCGTTGCTTCTCCCCATAAGAACTCTGGTAGATCTTGATCACGGAGCATAGTTCGAATGCCTTCGTCAATTGACCTATTATTCCTTTCGACCAATCCATTTTGTTCAGGATAATAGGGAACATTGAGCTCCCTCTTAATACCTGCTTCCTTACACTATGCAATCAATTCCTTAGAGGTGTATTCCCCACCATTGTCAGACCTCAAAGTTTTTATCTTTCTTTCGGTTAGGGTTTCCACTTTAGCCTTAAACTCCTTGAACTTATCAAATACTTCATCTTTTGTTTTGAGAAGGTAAAGCCATGTCTTTCTAGAATGGTCATCAATGAATGTCACATAGTAGAGATGACCCCCAAGTGATTTGTCAGACATGGGCCCACACACATGGGAATGGATGAGGTCTAATATCTCTTTAGACCTAGTTTCACTGTTATGAAATGGCTTTCTTGTATGTTTTCCCAAAGAGCATCCCTTGCGCACACATTCATGATCCAACTTCATATTAGAAATACCATGAACCAGTTGACTAAGAGTAAGGATGATCTTATAATGTAGATGACCATACCTCCTATGCCATAACTCAATGGGACTTATTTCCATATGAACCAAAGCTTGAGGAGGTGGTGTAATGACTCTATAAAGACTTCCTTCACGAACTCCATAGAGTCATTACACCACCTCCTCAAGCTTTGGTTCATATGGAAATAAGTCCCATTTAGTTATGGCATAGGATGTATGGTCATCTACATTATAATCCTGATGATGAATCACGAAGGATGGTTTGAAACGTTGATACATAAAACAGTAAAATGCGATGAATCCGGAAGAGAACCACACAAAATGCAGATCGCAAAAGTCTTAAATCTATTAACCCTGGCTTTATCAATGTTAGAGTCTTTTCCCCAAGCCAATACTTTTCCATCAACAAAAGGAATTCTTTCCCTTTTACCTTCTAAACAAGAAATAGAAAGCAAATTCTTTTTCAAACCTGGAACATATAGAATGTTGTTGAGATGCAGCTTCGATCCATTATCTAGCTTCGACGATGTTGATCCCAGGCCTCTAACAACATAGCTTCTGTTGTCACCCAATTCAATTGCATGAGAAGATGGCTCCTTTGATAGTGTATGAAGTTGCTTACTTTCTCTTGTCATGTGTCTCGATGCTCCACTAGCAATGATCCATGCATTGTCATCATTAAGAGAACCTGTAAGAGCAACCAAGAATCCTTGACTTTTGACCTTGTTGAATAAGTAGTAGATGACCTTCTTGATTCAGCTTCCAGTAGTGTTGATACCCATTCTTATGTAGTTCATCAAAGAGGGAGAATCCATGCCAACAAAGTGATCTTCGGCTCTTCTTGACCTTAGCTCTGATACCATGTTGGAAAATCAAAGTAGTTATATTAGGGTTTGATTCTCCTTTCTTGATAATTACTTGTGAGTGTGTTGGCTTCTTTTACTTCTTTATTATATTATCTTTCATCAAGCAATTACCATATTATGTGTGTATTAAGATCACAAAACAAGAGACACAAGATGTAGACACTATGCCAGGGCAAAATCCCCCTCAAGGGGAAAACCCAGTCAAGATAATTCTTCCTTTCAATAGTATTCTTTGAGACTCTTCACCCTAGACAAAGACCAAACCTTTCCTCCACACCAAGTCAGCCTCCCAGATCTTCGATTCCTTTCCAACAACTTCGATTGGGCAGTAGCTTCTGACATAGGCAGCTTCCGGCAACAAGTGAAACTTGGAGGAGTTTGATCTCCCAATCTAGGGTACGAAACAGAGAGAGAGGCACCAAAAGTTCGATTTTCTTCTTCTCCTTAGACTTCCTCAAACTCACACTTTCTTTGGCTTCCCGACAACAGACTTCGCACTTCCACAATTACTCTTGAGATATCGAACTAGCTTGAGATGTGATGCTCCAAATGACTTCGACTAGCTTGTATTTATAGGTTTCTTGTGGGTTGAATAAGTGTCCTTAGGTCGACTTGATCTCTTCTAGGTCGACTTGGTGTGGAGGATACATAAATCATATTTGACTCAACATTTAACCTTTTTACATGATTCAAAAGCCCAAGAAGGGTCTCTTTGAATGTACAATGACTCTATAAACTCAATATTAATCCTAGGAGTCCACAATGGGGACTTTGACTAATATAATAATGACCCAAGCATGAAACCCATGCTTTAATAAGTTGTTGTTACAATAATAAAAATTCTTTTCTTTATTCTTTTGACAAAGCACATTTCATCATGACTGAAATACATCAAATGAAGACCGAACCTAGTTACAATTTCCAACAAAGCTCATGTATTGGCTTTTGCCTACGTGCTAAATGTGTTTGTCTCGACCATCTTTTGCATTTTGTGGTACATTTCCCTGTTGAATGTGGCCAAATATGCTTTTATCATTCTTTTTAGTTGCATCAACCTCTGGGCATCATTCTAGGCCATGACCCAAGGTGTGGGAAAGGTGAAGGGGCGAGCTAAACCTATGTGGACCCAGTGGAAGAATGTGGACCTAGAGGGGAAAGATGATTAATGGGGTAATAATGAGTGGAAAGGGGGTAATATAAGTAGATAAGGGAGTAGGACCACGCAACGAAAATCGGGGTTTCCCGTGATATACCATCCCTAAAGCCAAATGGTTAGTAAAAGAGATCCCACGTGACTAGAATGCAATGTTAATATCCAAAAGGGGTCTAGGGGACAAGGGCACAGACCTAACCCATTCTTTCGGTCGAATCCTCCCATTAATCCATACCCAGAAGTTTCCATCATAAGCAAACTACAATACTCAATTACCAAATGACAAGGCACACCTTTAGGTTTAGGAGGCCCACCTTCAAACATACGATCATGGCAGATGGGCGAGGGACCACATGGCTTGGCTCAGGGGGCGGAGAAAAGGCATAATGAGCTAGCTGGTTTTTGCAAGGGGTTGTTGGCTGCCTGCTGAGGACCATATTGGAGATTTTTTTTCTCCTAGGGATATCACCCACAAATGGTGGGTAACAACTGAGCTAAACCTATGTGGACCCAGTGGAAGAATGTGGACCTAGAGGGGAAAGATGATTAATGGGGTAATAATGAGTGGAAAGGGGGTAATATAAGTAGATAAGGGAGTAGGACCACGCAACGAAAATCGGGGTTTCCCGTGATATACCATCCCTAAAGCCAAATGGTTAGTAAAAGAGATCCCACGTGACTAGAATGCAATGTTAATATCCAAAAGGGGTCTAGGGGACAAGGGCACAGACCTAACCCATTCTTTCGGTCGAATCCTCCCATTAATCCATACCCAGAAGTTTCCATCATAAGCAAACTACAATACTCAATTACCAAATGACAAGGCACACCTTTAGGTTTAGGAGGCCCACCTTCAAACATACGATCATGGCAGATGGGCGAGGGACCACATGGCTTGGCTCAGGGGGCGGAGAAAAGGCATAATGAGCTAGCTGGTTTTTGCAAGGGGTTGTTGGCTGCCTGCTGAGGACCATATTGGAGATTTTTTTTCTCCTAGGGATATCACCCACAAATGGTGGGTAACAACTGGCTCCAATTGGGATGTGATCTCTCAAAGAAGTGAATGAAGCTACTCGAATGGGAGGTCACGAGAACTCCAACAATCTGTTGGTTATCGTAGACCTGTCACCTGCACATACAATAGATGGAAAAACACTGGGCAACATGCTTTTGCAACGTCTCATGATCGCACATGCTATATGTTAGGCCATAAAATCAACAGGAAAATAAAATATGCAGATATGCATCTATCTACCATGAGAAATATCATATGACTTTAATTCTAATTCAAAAATCATCATGCAATGCATCCTACCCTAACATGCATACGGCGAAGCTATTATTAAGTGTAATCATAAAGCCATTGCAACCAACAAATCATCAAGTCAATATAAATATGCTTGCCTGTATGGTTACTCATGCCGTAAATCCCAAAGCGAATGCAAACCCAAACACATGGAGGATGCCGTGGACAGGAGGTGGGAAAATATGATGCCCACACATGGATGATTATGTGAGAAGAGGTAAGAAAAGGATGTAATCTAGTCCATGAGATCTTCTCTTGCAACCAAAATATAGAGATGTCAACAACCAAGCTCATAAACTGTTGATGGATGGCAACCTCTGACATATCACTTTGATCATTGTCCTTATTATTTGCATCGTGGCTTATGGCCTCCATTGGGTTATGATTAGTATGAAAAGGAGGCCGACGAGATGGAGAAACACAAGTAGGTTGCACATGCCGATTACACTGGACGGGGGAGACGTTGGAGTGATCAAAACCTTGAGGGTGTATCCAAGGAGGAAAAGTATAATTAATGAAGGGCTTCTCCTCGACACTATACACGGGAGGGGGAAGGGCTCATAGTTACATGAGATCACCCGGGATGAGGGAATCACTTGATGAAGACTCAATAGGAAAAAGGGAGAAAGAAGTATTGTATTCAACCGATTGCGCTTTCCCAAAATCATAATCTAAAGGCTCAAGTGATGTGAACATAGATTCATACTCAAGAGAAGTGGGAGCTTTATCAATTTCCTTTATATCAAAGATTGGGTCTGTCCTAAAGGGAAAATTGATCACTTCCAACTTCCCCTCTTTATGCAAAGGAAAATGAAGATTCTCCTTCCCAAGGGTATCAATGGGTATGTTATCATAAATAGTGCCTAAGGGGAAGGGAAGACCAATCTCATCCTTATCCTCCTTGTCGGTGTCGTAAGTGGGAGCATAATCAAATTGAGGACCAGTGATTTCCCATTTCACCTTTCCAATGTGAAAATAATCTTCAATGTCATCTCGCAAGGAGCTAATGGGACCATCTTTTTCAAGGTTTTCAAAAGAGGATTCATCATGAGTAATATCCTCGAGAAAGGTAAGGTTGGTCTCAATTACACTTTCCATAAATTCATCCTTTCCAACACACGTGTCCTCACAATCATCATTTTCATCATGTAGACCCAAGGACGACTCGTCTTCTTACTCATTACCTAGATTCTTAATGTCTTGATGATGCCCGATGAAGGCTTCCTCTTGGATGCTTAATGCTTGGTGGACTTGAAAAATGTTCAAGAAAGCCATCAACAAACTCTTCAATAGATGAGATGCTGCTAGGTTCATGATCATGCAACCATGAGTTATGACTATTGAGAGATCCCATGAACAATAACATAAGGACATCTTGGTGGACAACCTTCTCTCTTGAAGCATGTGCATTAAATCTTTCTACGTGGTCAATTGCGTAGAGTGGATCACCATCAAACACGGGCACACCATGTACTATCCTTCCCGTGACATAATCAAGATGCCCAGGGATGCTAGCAATGTCCAAAGCGGGAAATTTATCAAAGAAAGACAACCTATTTGAGGTATGCATGAAAAATATGTAGGAGTTGCTAGGGTGAAGTTAAAGACTCCTAGAAAAATGCTTGCTTCACCCTACAAGCATCGACCTTAAAGTTCAATGAAGAACTAGGGTTTCGTTCTTCCTATGGAGTCGCCAATAACGATATGTCAATATGTTGTATAGGGAACAAAACACACGTTTCGTGTCCCCGACAACGACGCCAAAAATGTTACTGCTCAAACTATTAGGGGACCTAAAGGGGATTCCTAACGGGCAAATTCTAGGCCAAGGGCAACAAATGGAGACTTAGCTCACTGTCACCTCAGCTAAGGCTCTCGTCTATTTATGGACTTTCACGCATGGGAGAAGACCCGATATATTATGGAGTCACTGATGCAGGATAAGTCAATGAAATGATGTGGAGTGACCCAAATAATCCCTTTCCTGGAAGAGTTAGAAGGATAGAGCTTGCTTGCTTTCTAAGCAAGGTACAATATCTTTTAGGGAAAGGAAAGGAGGATTTGAGGGGTAGGTTTATGGGATATCACTTATGAAGGAATTTTCCAATCCCTAAAATCCTTATATGAAATTGGGATCCCGGATGGTTCTTGAAGAAATGTCTTTTCAAAGGAATGAGACCCACACGGGACCAAGTGGACCCAATCTAGGGTAGGGGAGAAAAGTATGGCAACCAATGATTAAACCTAACCTGGATAGGGTATGGAAATGAATCAAAGAAAGAGTATCCACTTAAAAGTTTGAATTGATCCAATAATGTACTAGCCTTTGGGGATGCTAGGTCAAAGTTGATTCCGAAGCTAGGGCTTGGATTTTCTCACAACGCCATCGTCAGAATGGCCTCAAATTTGGAGGAGGGCTTGAGGAAACACCAGCGCAAGAGAACCCCAAAGATCGAACTTTTGGGATGGGTAGTTTGCTGGGAAAACGATGCCCTAGGTGGCCCAACTTGGCTAGACCTAGAGAAAGGTGAAAAAGATATGTTTTTAGGTGACCACCTCTTGGTAGATTGGTGCCTTAGTCTTGGGAGAATGGAGTCTATGATGAATATGAGTGAGGATCTTTGATTCCCAGTCAAGGAGGCCTCAAGACTACCTCACTAGCCTTCTAGCTTTTATACTTCGATGTGCAAAGGAAATGGCTTATCAAGGTCAATTCGTTGATAGAATTACCCCTAGGAGATTTCTTTCACATTACATGGCCCTTACATTAAGAGATGCTATAATAGAGACAAAATTCCACAATTTTAAGCAATAAATGCATGCAACAATTAGCCCTAAAAATAGTGAAAATGCTAGTCCAATGTATATGACAAAGTAAAACAAGAATAACATTAAAAACACGTACTTACATGTAGCATAATATATCCAACTATCCACAATTGACAAAAGAGAAGCTCCAAGAAAAGATAGACCAATAACCACACATCAAAATTCATTCATAAAGCTCCAATTCATCCTCTAGAAAAAGTGTGAAATTCTCAAGAGAGAGAAAAGATCCAATCCAAAGTGATGATGAGCAAATGAGCTCATCTCACTTGTATTTATACACAAATTAGGTGTTCGAATTAGCCTCCTTGGCCTACATAAGCCCCAAAAATAAAATAATGTTCTAATAATTCAACTTTTGGTGACAAGCCCACCAAACTAGCTCATGAATGAAAAAGTAAGCCTCTCAAGAGGTCAAATAATAATCTATGCATGTCGTAGGGTCTTCTAAGAGGCCTAATGAGGTCCATGGGTGCCACAATGAAGAATAGGACACTCAAAAGCAGTGGACAAGGGGTTGGCCCCTTGTAATAATCTATGGTACTCCAAATGACATGTGGGGGCACACAAGTGTCCTCAAACAAATCGAAGATACCTATAGATCGTGCGCAAGGGCTATGATGATGGTGTAGGTGATGCCACATCATCGTGTAAGTCCTAGATCATCTGCCAATTGTATGGTGCAACTCTGCGGCCAGTTGGGCATGATGGATTAGGTGCATCTTCCTTGTCAAATAAGTGAACCATGAGTGATCCTTGAATGGCTTTGGGGATCCATGGAGTGTTGTCTGTTGTTGTGGAGGCCCATGGCTCTCAACGCACACCCTACATGTGCCAATGTAGCTCTCTGGAGGATTATGACCCCGTATAGGGAGGCCAAACACAAAATGGAGACCATATGCAATCCTGCATAAGATCCAATGCGTCCCCTAGCCTTCTAGTACAAGAATTCATTAGAGAAATCGAGTAAATGAGCTTACAAATCATGGACCACAGGTGGGGACTTCATAATGGCCTGCCCTCCATAATGGGCTCGAGATGTGCCATTGTCTCCTAAACTCCTAATGGGGTTAATCAAGTATTCTATTAGATGGTTTCTACTTCTAAAGGGGATACTATTTTCAACGTACATCCTTCAAAAGGTGGTGGCATGTGAATGAAGTAGGGGATGAGAAGGGGTAGCCTTGGGCCACATGCTGGGGTACAAGGGTAGCTAATAAAAGGGAAGCCCACACTTGGGTTTATAATGTATAGGAGGGAGCAATCGTGGTACGTGAGGTGCCCCGACCTTGATTTTTCCACCCTTCTTTATATGCCTTTTGCCTTTTTATGATTTTCTTTGATTAATTGCTCGGGGATCAAGGGGTAAAAGCATGATGTATAAGATATAATAGTGAATACCCCCTTTTAAGGTAGGGCGGTTCATTGTCTACCAGGGGTTGGAACAATCATGGGTTCCTATATGATGAAGGAGGTTCATAGAACCTGTGGGAACTAGGGTAATGGCCATGATGATGGGGTAGACCTCATGCATTGGCTTTTGCCCACGTGCTAAATGTGTTTGTTCCGACCATCTTTTGCATTTGTGGTACATTTCCTTGTTGAATGTGGCCAAATATGCTTTTATTTTTCTTTTTAGCTGCACCAACCTCCGAGCATCATTCCAGGACATGACCCAAGGTGTGGGCAAGGGGAAGGGGCGAGCTAACCCTATGTGGACCCAATGGAGGAATGTGGACCCAGATGGGAGAGGTGATGAATGGGGTAGTAATGAGTGGAAAGGGGGTAATATAAGCAGATAAGGGAGCGGGACCACGCAACCAAAATCGAGGTTTCCCATGATATACCATCCCTAAAGCTAAATGGTCAGTCAAAGAGATCCCACGGTGTTGAAAAGTGCAACTAGGTTTGGTCTTCACAATGACATGTAATTGTGATTTTATTTAGAAGATGTAAAGAAGAAAAATAAAATTATTGTAATGCTTGCATCATGGGTTTGATGAGCAAGGGATTTTATTTTTAGTTAAGCCTCCCATTGTGAGCTCTTAGGGATTTTGTCATCTAGTCATAAAAGACTAAAGAGTCATTATCATGTAATAAAGGCATGCTACACACTGTAAAGATTCATTTGTTTTGTAAGTCACCCTTCAGGACCTTGTCACTAGCCCTCACTCAAGTCAGCCTATAAAGGAAGGATAATTCTAGAGAGATGAAGTCAGCTTACTTCAAGGAGAGCAACAAATTAGTTGGGGCTTATTTCGATAGATTCATATGAAAGGGATCCCTAATTAAGAGGGAGCCTGGAAACAAGTTTCTTACTTGGAAGAAACTTGGGAATTCTAAGCCAAGAGGGAGCTTAGGTACATTCCTTTTGTAGGAATGAGTACATTCCTTTATTTGAATATAGATATGCCCTCCCTAATTGAGAGGGAGAGATAGACACATCATTCTAATCTTCACTTGGGAAGATAGAATGGAGGATTGGGTAATCATTTGGCATTCGAAGCTCTTTTGAGGATGAGATAGGGCATCCAAGACAAGAGTAGTCGTAGAAGATTGATATTCTTTGAGGACTGAGAATCCAAGATAAGGATAGTCCTAATAGAACACACCTTGAAAACCCGAGTGGGGTATGTTCTAGGAGAGACAATGATGACAGTGTCTGTAAATCATTGGTCTCACCAACATTGAGCTCAGATCTTGTGGAGAGATAGAGATGCTAGTCAAGGCCTTGCTATGTGACAATGCTGGTTGATATGATGCTATACGATGGGTTGCCAAACCAATTCTTGTTATGAAAAATTCTTCAGATTGAGAATCACCAAGTACCATTATGAATACCTCCCTAGTTAAGAGGGAGTATTGAAAAGTGTAACTAGGTTTGGTCTTCATAATGACATGTAATTGTGATTTTATGTAAAAGATGTAAAGAAGAAAAATAGAATTGTTGTAATGCTTGCATCACGGGTTTTATGAGCAAGGGATTTTATTTTTAGTTAAGGCTCCCATTGTGAGCCCTTGGGGATTTTGTCATCTAGTCATAAAAGTCTAAAGAGGCATTGTCATGTAATGAAGGCACGCCACACATTGTAAAGAGTCATATTTGTTTTGTAAGTCACCCTTTAAGACCTTGTCATTAGCCCTCATTCAAGTCGGTCTACAAAGGAAGGATAATTCTAGAGAGATGAAGTCGGCTTACTTCAAGGTATCATGTCAGCCTAACAGTGATGAACCACCCACTATATATAGTAGTGCTTGGTCTCATTTGGAGTATATCAATTCGGTGAAGCAAGTCTCTAATAAAAGGTGCAAAAGTCATACTAGAAGGAGCCTCAAGATCAATGAAGGAAGAAGAGAAGAGAGCGAAGGAAGTGACATCGTTGGTGGACTATTTTCGGGCTAGTTTACCCTCACATGTGCGAAGGTTGCAGGTCCGAAGTTGGCAAGGATAGATCAAAGGTGGCAGTGATACAAAGGTGATCTTGCTTGGGTAGAAAACTTCACTAAAGGAAGCCGAGTAAGAGAGAGAAAAGAGTCTCCCTCTTGAGGAGACTATTCAAGAAGAAAATCTGATCTAGGGTTTTTGTTGTAAAGAAAAAGGATTGCAGGTCGACAAGAAGAGGTCAAAATTTTGAAGGAAGCCGAGAAAGGGAGAGAAGAGCAACGTTGAAGAGGAAGTTGTGACTTGGTCATGGAAGGGCTCTAGTGTCAAGGGTCTTTGTCATGGTCTTGGTATTCGTCAATTGAAGGTTCTATAAGAAGAATTTGTTTGGGTTTTCCTCTCAAAGAGTGAGAGGTTTTGGCTCTAGTTGATAGCCTATATACTATGTCTCTTGTCTCTTTATTGTTCATGATTTGGCCTATATACTACGTCTCTTGTCTCTTTATTGTTCATGATTTGGTAATTGTCTTGATGAAAAGAACACAATAATAACTCAAGAAGTAAAAAGACTATCACAAGCAATTATCATAAGTAGAGAAATCTCCTAACTATTGATGCCCTAGATTTCTCAATGCACAGGACTAGAATGCAAGGTTAATATCCAAAAGGGGTGTAGGGGACAAGGGCACAGACCTAACCCATTCTTTCTGCCGAATCCCCCAATTAATCCATACCCATAAGTGTATATGATAAACAAACTACAATACTCAATTACCAAATGACAAGGCATACCTTTAGGTTCGGGAGACCCACCTTCAAACATAAGATCATGGCAGATGGGCGAGGGACCACATGGCTGGCTTAGGTGGCGGAGAAAAGGCACAATGAGCTAGCTAGTGGTTGAGGACCATCATGGAGAAAATTTTCCTCCTAGGGACATCACCCACAAAATGGTGGGTAACAATGCTTATTACCACAAAATGTAACGGCTTAGTGCAAAGCCTTACTAGGAACTCTACGTCTATGGCAACAATGAGATCAACCACCACTATCACCTTAGTGGCTTGAAATGAAATTTTGAAAATGAAAAAGTTAAAAGACTTGAAGTACTTGAGAACTCTGACAAGGAACTCTGTCACACCAATATTCTCTTCGACATCTTTCCGAAAATCATCATTAAACACAAGTGCAACAATTTCAATGCCTTCAAGGGCCTTGGAATGTTTAGATACCATCCACTCAGCTTCCAAGAACATTCTCTTTAGATTTATCTTTTGCTCAACCACAAATTGCAAAGTTATGAAATTTGTTGCAAATTTGGTCACTATAGGTTGAACAATTTCTTTACCTTTAGTGTATTTTCTCACAGTGTTTAGGACAATAGTGTGATTGTACAGATATTTGGTTATGGATTTTGCCTTCTCCACAACCTCATGTGTCCAAGGAAGCTTACCAATGTCCTCAAGCATTGAATCTATGCAATGGGCAACACGAGGTCTAGAAATTAGTGGGGTGCTAAGTTGCATGATATGGGGAAACGAGTACAAGTTTCCGAAATGGGAATGGGTACGAAAGGTGGCCCCCCCTCGGCCCCAAATTTTGGAAACAGGGAATCACAATATATATATATATATATATATATATTAGGACATTTAAGAAATATGTGCAATGATAAAGCATACATGATACATTCTAATTTATTATATTATGATTAAATTTGTCAATTGTCAATGCATAAACTATAAGTCTCTAAATTTACATCACATTTACTCATGAATGATCACATAATGAAAATAGCAATATCCAAAATCAGCCATGAGAAATTTCTAATTTCTTGTCTTTTGCTTAATTGGGAGTCTCCTCCTACATAGTCGAACGACCTTAGTGCTCTTGATTAAATACAAGTTCCATACCGTAGTACCATAGGCGCTCTTGATTATTGGGAGTCTCCCCTGTATAGAGGGCTTGGTTCTTTTGATTAAATACAAGTTCCATACCCTAGTATATGACAAAACCCAATGGAAACATTGCAATCCCCCCAATCCTAAAACCCTGAAAAAACAGATAAGTCTTCTGGATTTTGAGTGAGATCTAAAATTCTACTTTCTCCATATGAAATCCAATGAGGGCGAAACCACTCTCAAACATCCTGAGTCATTTCATGCTAATGTTAAAAATTTAAGTAAAAGGATGAAAATGAAAGATAAAGGAGAATTTAACATTACCATGAACTGCATATTAGCACTAGGGCCATAGGCTTGAACATTAGGTTGCCCCACTCAAAAAATCCTCTTTTTTATGACTTGAGAGAGGCATCTAGAAGCATCCAGAAGATATTTTAGTTGTCCAATAAAAATTTAGAAGCGAAAAAAATAAATAAAAGAAAACGTCAAGTGTTCATTGGAAGCTCTGCCATACGGCTTGGAAACTCGTTTTGAGTTGTACTGGCCACGTTTCCCTAGCGTGAAATGGGCCAGTATGGCCAGAAACGAGTTTCCAGGGTGTACGGTATGAGTTTCCTCGTTTCCGTTTCATTTCTGGCCGAAAATGGACCCCTGGGCAACGTTTCCTGCAACTTAGGTGGTGTGCCTAATCTCAAAAAGTCTACCAGCAACCATATAATTAGCTACATTGTTGGTGACAATTTGTACAACATGTTTTTCTCCCACTTCTTGTATGACTTCCTCCATCATTTCACAAATAAGTTGGGCAGTCTTAACCTTGTCTGAGGCATCCACTAATTTGAGAAACATTGTGCTTGTTGGACAAAATACAAGGAAATTTATTAAAGCTTTATTCCTCTGATTTGTCCATTCATCACTCATGATGGTGCACCTTGTTTCTATCGATGATGAACAAAACTCAGATAGCAGGAGCATGACGTCTTCAACACTCTCTAACAACAAATCTGTCCTAAGGTTGTCTGATAAAGGGGCTTTGAAACCTGACCCTGCAATAGCAACTGCATCAGTCATAGCTTGCCAATAAAGACTTATGTCACCGTGGAAAGGTTTGTCATAATAGTACCAAAAGTTAGCAATGGCCTTCCTTGCCTGACTATGGACATTTTTTTCCAACTAGTGGCATCTAAGGTAGGTTGGGAACCAGGTTTTGTGTGGGGAGCAAAAAAAGTATTTATGTTTCCACCTCTAGTGTTGAATGCAGGAGGATTCGTTTGGCCTTGAGTTTGACTTGGATTTTGAGGCATGTATGGGAAACTTGGGCCCGACATTGAGAATTAAACAGAGGGAGATGACAAGGGGGTATTGGAAGAAGAATGGCCAGCTCCAAGTGTTCCTATTTCTTCATTTTGTTTTGCTTTCTTGGCATTATGCTGTCTCAACATATCAAGGGCCAAGATTGCTTGGTGTTTGACATTTTGGTCAACCTTGTTGCATAGACTTGTCATGGTCAGGTATCTGTACAACGTGGAACTTAAATCTATAAATGCCTCCACTACATTACGCTTTTCAAAATTTACAGAGGAGCCTGGGGTCTCTGAGAATGTTTTCACGATAAGCCCAAGCAAAGTCCTCCCTCGGCATTATTGCTGTTTTGGAGTTGTGTTTAATTTGTGGCTCCTGTAGGCTGTAATAAACAAATTTTTTTTACAGAGGAGCCTGGGGTCTCTGAGAATGTTGTCACAATAAGCCCAAGCAATGTCCTTCCTCGGCATTATTGCTGTTTTGGAGTTGTGTTTAATTTGTGGCTCCTGTAGGCTGTAATAGACAAAATAAAAAATAAAAAATAAAAAATAAAAAATGATCGAGAGATCTGAAAAATTAAATGAAATCAAAGCAAACCTTCAACCTTCTCAATCATAATGAAGACGTTAAAAGATACATATATATTTTATTTTTTGTTTTAACTTTGGAAGCTCAGTATAAAAAATTTATGTTCCCTAATCTGTTCCAAATTTATGTAGCAAAAAAAATTATGTAGCAGCAAAATGCATTTATTGATATTCAACACTGACATGAAACATGTAATGTATTTGACATTTGTACATAACCAAATTGTTTTTAATATTTATGTTACAGTTCAGAAACATGCAATGTTTAGCAATGTTTTTAATTTGTTTCTGTAGGTAAAAATATAATACTATGCAACATCATATTACATGTGATGTGATGCAACAAAAATATAGAGGCTTTCATGACTTCATATTTTTTATTCTCTCATTTCATCTGATTGAAAATGAAAATGTATTTGTGATGTTCTAAGATTGATTTGGTAAGTGAGCAAAATGAATTGTTTCACTTCCGAGTGGGACATCCATGG
Organism: Pinus taeda; assembly: GCA_000404065.3. Lineage (NCBI taxonomy): Eukaryota > Viridiplantae > Streptophyta > Pinopsida > Pinales > Pinaceae > Pinus > Pinus taeda. The sequence goes on along the minus strand of APFE030254154.1, from coordinate 286,616 downwards.
AACATACCAAACTATATAATGACAAGAAGATATGCATCGCAACGTGATGACAATGATCAAATATCACGGTTATAGATATGTCTTTCTTTGGAATATAGTTCTGTGGACAGGAAGGTGTAAATGTGAATCATTGTAAAGTACTGAACATGTGAGATTGAGGTTGTCAATATAATTTTTCCTAGAATAGCAAAAAAAATCTTTGCAAAAAAAGATAGGAAACATCAAATTTGGCATCATAGAACCAACAAAAGCACAAATAGATTAAAGGCATACCAAGGAGGATGAATCCAGATTTTGAACTAAGTTTCCGACTGCTATCTCAAGATTGCCACTTGTCCGTGAACTGAAAATGGTTGTTAAACTTCTTCATGTGTGCTATATTAAATAAGAATTGCAGGCGGCAGATTTAATGTATAACTGATGAAAACCCATGATTCTATTAAAAAATCACTGTTACAATCACCATCACTGTTACTGTGACCTTGACGAATTACTACCGTGCAGCGTGAACGTGACAATGGCATTTGGTCCACAGCGTCTCCGGATAGGCGAGCAACAAGAGAAGTGAAAGCCAAACTCCAGTCTCCAAGCGCGGCAGCAGTAAGAGAAAACAAACAAGCGAACTCTAAGGGCATAGTGGCAAAAAGAAAAGGCAAAATGTAAAACCACAAAAAAAAACTGCGGACTTTCAACTGAATATTTTGAGTGGATTGTGCGAGTCGTCTGCAAATCGTCGAAATCGCTGAGTTGCAAGTCAAACTCACGTTGACCACGAGTCAAACTCTGTGAACGCGAGTATGATGCGCAAAGACTCTGATTTGCTCGTTTGGCTGTTGATCCGAGTCAGAATTGTGAGCATTCGCGAGTGATCGATGACTGCTCTTTCATTGTCTAATACCATGTTAAGAATTGAGCACAAGCATAAACGCGACAAAATATGGTGAAAAGGGTTTATGCCATCTTCAACACATTGTATTGATCACAATATATGAATTTATAGTACATGAATTTGACAACTCTAGATTTAGATCTCACTAACAACTCATTAATGGATCATGACAACTCCTCATCAATAGATAAGGTCTACAACTCATATCAATGTGCTCTAGAACTTTAGGATTATCTAGGTACTCACAGTCTAACATGACATATCCTAAGAGACATGACCTGTCAAGTTTCAACCATTGTGATTAGTTAATAATAAATATATTTTAGTAATACCATCACATGGAATTATATCAATCTTCAGACCATCTATCTTCTTTATTCTTAAATATATGTGATTGATTCTACATGGATTTTAGCTGATTATCCTTCTTATGTCGGATATTCCTTAGTGAATGAACTGTTGTTCATCAAGTTCATTTGGTATTAGAGCCACATTCTGATCTGGCTTTTGGCCACACCCACTTTTTATTAGAGTTTATGTGATTCTGATCTTTGACCACAACTAGCTTTTGGCCATTTTATGTTCAAGAGATTTTGTTATAATTTTCTTTTTTCATTTTACTAGATAAAAAGAAAGAAAATCATAGTGAGAAATGACATTGTGTAGACCTTGTAGATGACACATTTTTGTTTGGAGGAAGAAGGCATAATCAAACTAAAATTGACTTGAGATCAATAGGATGGTGTTGAAATTTGATTGCAAACTCAAATTTCTGATCATGATAATTACTTGTGACTGATTTATATGTTTCCTTTTAGTATTTATTTCTTTTAGTTATGTCATCAAACAATTATACATTCAAAAATATAGAGATTACAATGCACAAGAGACAAGACACACCATGAATTAGGCCAAAAGCCCGCGCAAAACCCACAAGGGGAAATCTCATCAATTTTTTCCTTGTAGAATCTTTGTCAACAAGAGGAATCCAAGTCATAGATAAACTAACCAGAAGTCCAAGTGCCAAGTCAGCCCTACAAGAAACAATAGCTCTCAACAGTCCACAAGAAGTTTGTGACAAGTCTGTCCAAGATATGTCATATGTTTGTCCATAGTACTGCTCAGAAATTTAGTATGGCTTGCCTAAGAAATGTCCTTATTTCTGCCTCAGAGATGGTGTACGAACTTCCATAGAGATGCTTTATGAATTGCCTCAGAGATGGTGTACGAATTGCCTCAGAGATGCTCTATGAACTGCCTCAGAGATGCTCTACAAACCGCCTCAAAGATGCTTGCATAGTTCAGAGATATAGTGCTATAGGGAGCTTGCATACTTCAGATATATTAGTCCTCATGTAGCTCGCATTCCACAAATATACTAGTCTGAATTCATTTCCACAGATAAGATCCAAATTGGTTGCCAAATGTGGAGAATAGATGCCAATGTATAGTTGTTTCCATGTCCGAAAAGGTGCCTCTAAAGGCTGAGCTGACTTGGCTTCTGGAGGGCCAACTTGGTCAACTTGGGGACATAAAATATATTTTAAAATTTCATTTTTTTCTTTTCTTTTCAATGTCCAAATTGGACATGATAATAATTCTTTTTCTTTTGACTCAAATAAAATTCTTTTCGACTCTTTTACAAAACCATAATGACAAATATACATTATGGAGACCAAACCTAGCTACAACTTCAACATATGGTTGTAACGATATCATAGTCAGAAACGACATTGTGTAGACGTTGCAAATGACACATCTTTGTTTGAAGGATGAAGGCATAATCAAGCTAAAATGACTTGAGATCAAGAGGATGACAACAATCGATGGTCAAGTCAAGCCTGATAGTTAAGAAGGGGATAAATATTGTCGTGGAAATTGGTGAAAGCATTGTTCCATTTGTAAGCAACTATTCAAAGATACATCGTTCCATTTGTTAGGTCGTTAAAGAGCCAATCAAAACATTCCAATATTCTCCATAATGTGTAAGAACCTAGCAGTTGATCAACAATCCATCAAATGCTTAATTCAAATGACATGATAGTGAGGTAGTTGCTCAATGGAAATTGAAGATTGTCATTTGTAAGCAACTATTCAAAGAAATGTTTTTCCATTTGTAAGGTCGCTAAAGAGCCAATCACAACATTCCAAAATTCTCCATAATATATAGGAACTAGCAATTGGTCAACAATCCATTGAAATGCTTAATTCAAATGACATGATAGTTAGGTAGTTGCTCAGTGGAAATTGAAGATTGTCACCAAAGTCTGCCAAGTTGTTTGGCATTGTGTAGTTTAAATGTTCTACATTTTGGTTGTTTTTGGATCAAACTTTCTGATCAATTTTTTCCCAAAATGAGACCATAATTTGTTGGAATTTCAGTTTGAGTTGTTGAGTTTGTACAACTTGATTGCTACAGGGGGCTTTTAGGGCACTGAATTTGGTTATGCATTAAAAAATGCATTACAATGAAAAATTGTGATCTCACTAAGAATTGTGTCACTGAATTCTGATGAAAGATGCCAAAACATAGAATGTTTAAACTCCACCCTTGGAGCATTGATTGAATTCACCTTAATTGCCTAGTGTAGGTTTAAGTGACTAAGTGGAAGAGAAACCCTTTCGGGGGAATATAACATGTTGCCCACTCCGTTGGAAAATGTGCAATGACAACTTATTAATCCTTATTTTCCGTAACTGTAATATTTGCTTGTGAAATTAGTTAATCTTCTTTTGTTCTTTAGTTAGATCTTTTCATCAAACAAATATCAAGAACGAAACACCAACAATAGAGGAGATAGAAATTAGGCTCTCAGCCACGGAAAAAGCTCTCCAAGGGGGAAACCCGGAAAAACCTTCTCTTCTTATAGAATTTGTTTCGATTGAGACACAAAGACCCAAACCCTAGACCGAGTCATCCTCCAAGTACCAAGTCAATCCTCCAACAAGTCTTTCTCTGATCCCGCAACAACTAGCTTCAATATTGCAACTTCCACCTGCCAACTTCAATATTGCAACTCGTATTGCTACTTCGACCCTGCAATTTCGGCCTTGCAGCTTCCACAGAAACCTTAATCCACCTTCCTCCCGAGACCTTCCTAGATAGCTCCTTCCAAGGTCAGCGAGGTCAAGGTAGGGTATTCTTCTTTCGAGCTACAAAATACTGCATTTCGTCCTCCTGCAACTTGGACTTGTAACTTTGACCTCCTATTGGGTTGTGTTATATTCTTTCCACGACTAACCTACGTAGTGAATTGGGGGGTTAGAGGGGGGGCAGAGCCTCCTCTACGTTGTGTTGAATGCGCAGCGGGGGGGTGGCAGGCCCCCCTGTTTGGGGGGGTTTGAGGGGGGCGAGTAGCCCCCCTTTACGGGGTTCGGGGCAGCGCCCCGGGAAATTTTCTTTTGGACCCTATATTAGGTTGGGTGAACCTACCTATGGTTTTCGGTCCATGGTTTTGGACGCGATGG
>APFE030254154.1:221604-278153 GCA_000404065.3 Pinus taeda | reverse complement strand
TTGGTCCATGGTATTGGATGCTTCGACATGTATAAATATGTATTGTAACATTGAAAGGAATATAATGAAAAATCAAGCTGGTAGTCCTGGTTTTGGGATCCAGAGGAAAATTTCTGTGTATAAGTGTTTTATGTGTTATGCTTTCGTATTGTTTATTTTATGTGTTTTAGAATTCGTATGCAGGTAATTTATGTACAAGGGTTAAAACCTACATTTGGTATCGGAGCTGTTTTGGCTTCAAGGGGACGCCTTTGTTGCTGAGAGGTTTCATTCGGGCCTATGGTAGACCCTGTTCAGTGGGAGATTTGCGAGATCGATTCTGGTGATGAAAGAAGATGGCGAGCAGTGGAAAGATACAGATCGAGAAATTTAATGGTCAGAGTTTTGAGTTGTGGAAACTCAAGATGGAGGATCTGTTGGTGGATAAAGATCAGTGGATCACAGTAGATCCAGGTACTAAACCAAGGGGAGTGTCCGATGAAGAATGGAAGAAGTTGGATCGAAAGGCAAAGAGCACAATACGATTGTGTTTCAGATTCAGTATTGCTGAATCTATCAAGGGAAGCTATGGCGAAGGCTTTGTGAATAAACTATTCCTGCGGAAAAAGCTGTATAACTTGAGGATGAAAGATGGAGACTCGGTGACAGAGCATCTGAATGCATTTAATACTGTGGTAAGTCAGTTAGCGTCTGTCGATATTAAAATTTCAGATGAAGATAAGTGCATCAGTTTGTTATGTTCTCTACCAGATTCGTGGGATAGTCTGGTTATTGCAATAGGTAGCAATACAACTGCCTTGTAGTTTGATGAAATAGTCTCATCCTTGCTGACAGAGGAGATGAGAAGGAAAAATATGGAGAGCTAGAATGGTGATGCCTTGTCTATACGAGGATGGTCCCAGAACAGAAACAAAAATAAGTCATCAAATGGGAGATCTAAATTTAGAGGGAGATCTAAATCTCCAGGAAAACCTGTAAAGGTGGTGTGTTGGAAATGCGGAAAGGAAGGGCACTACAAAAGGGACTGTAAATTTAAAGCTCCTGATAAAGGAAAGGGATCTGATGATGCTGCTTCTGTAGAGGCGAAAACCACCTCAGATGAAGGTGGGGATGTGTACTTGGCTTCTTCAAGTACACATGTAGATCATGAGGCATGGTTGATTGAATCAAGTGCATCCTTTCACTTCACTCCCCATAGAGAGTGGTTCTCTGAGTATGAGAAATATGATGGTGGTGATGTCTTCTTGGGGGATGATAGGAAGGATAGAATCATTGGTCGTAGAAAAGTAAAGTTGAAGTTGCAAGGTGGAAGGGTTAGAACACTTCCGGGTGTTCTGCATATTCCTGCATTGGCCATAAATTTTATTTTTGTAAGCAAGCTGGATGATGTAGGTGTAAAAATAGTGTTCGAGAAGGATACCTGCAAGATGGTTCGGGGAGCACTTGTATTGATGTGGGGAGTTCAGATTGGAACTCTGTACAAGCTACAAGGTAGCACTGTTGTTGATGGGTGCAACAATTCTATGGTTCCTGAAAGTGGAGCAGAAAATCTAGTGGTCTCTGGAGAGAAGACCATGCTGTGGAATCAAAATCTTGGACATATTGGAGAGAAGGGCCTTCGAATATTTCATGGTAAAGGTATGGTAGAAGGTATGAGTAATAGGTCTCTAGATTTTGATTTCTGTGAAAATTGTGTATATGGGAAGCAGAATCAGGTGAGTTTCCCCTCTGGGGGTAAGAGGGTGAAACAGATATTAGAGCTTATGCACACTGATGTGTTTGGACCTATGAAGGTTCCATCACTCGGTAAGTCTATGTACTATGTATATTTTATAGATGACTTCTCAAGGAATACATGGATATATTTCCTTAAGAAGAAATTTTAAGTCTTTGAGAGGTTTAAATAATTTAAGGCTTTGGTGGAAAACTAGATAGAGAAGAGGATAAAGGTGCTAAGGATAGATAACGGTGGAGAGTTTTGTAGTAAGGAATTTGAGGAATTATGTAAGAAGTCTGGTATAGCACAGTAGAGGACTACTCCATACACACCTGAGCAAAATGGAGTTGCAGAAAAAATGAACAAGACATTGATGGAAAGGGCAAGAAGCATGCTCAGTGGTGCCGGGTTAGGACAAAAATTCTGGGCAGAGGCGGTGGAGACAACATGTTACCTCGTCAACAGATCACCTTCATCAACATTGGAGGATAAGACTCCACAAGAGGTATGGACTGGTAAGAAACCCTCTCTATCACATCTGAGGGTATTTGGTTGTGATGCATATGTACATGTTCCAAAGGAGAAATGAATCAAGTTGGATAGTAAATCTGAAAAGTGCAATCTTTATTGGGTATAAGGATGGTTTAAAGGGTTATAAGCTTTGGAATCCAACAACAAGAAAGGTTGTGTATAGTCGAGATGTGGTGTTCAGAGAGGTGAAAGATGTTATTAAACATGAAGTCCAACCAAAGGAACCTGTGAAGATAGAGTTTGAACTAAAGGAGGAAGAATCGGACTCTGTAGCAGAGGAGGAATCAAAAGATGAAGAGCCACAAACAACGGTTGTGAGAAGATCAGTTCGAGAAAGAAGGCAGCCAGATAGGTATAGTCCATCTGCTTTCTGTTCAAATTTTTCTTTGTCTATTACTGATGATAATCCCAGAACTGTGAAGGAAGAAGTGGATTCAGAGGATGGAAAACTCAGGAAAGAGGCCATGGTTGATGAAATGGCATCTTTGCACAAAAATGAGGCTTGGGATCTGATGGAGTTTCCGGTTGGAAGGAAACCCATTGGCAGAAAATGGGTGTTCAAGAAGAAGACAAATGCAGAAGGGAAGGTGGAGAAATACAAAGTTTGGTTGGTAGCAAAAGGTTATTCCCAGGTGCCGGGAATTGATTTTAGTGATATTTTTTCTCCTGTTGCCAAGGTAACTTCTATTAGATTACTTTTATCTGTTGCTGCTCCTTTTGATTTTGAGGTTGAACAGATGGATGTGAAGACAACATTTCTTCACGGGGATTTGGAAGAGGAAATCTACATGAAGCAACCTGAAGGCTTTGTAGTGAATGGTAAGAAAGAACTGGTATGCAAGTTAAAGAAGTCTCTAAATGGGTTAAAATAGTCACCAAGGATGTGGTATCCGAAATTTGATACATTTATATGGGGACTTGGCTTCACCAGAAGCAAAGCAGATACTGTGTGTATTTTAAATTAATTGGTGACCGTGTTATTTATGTGGTCTTGTATGTGGATGATATGTTGCCGGTTGGAAATGACAGAGAAATTATCCAGGATTTGAAGACCCAATTGTCCTCCAAATTCGACATGAAAGATCTCGGTGCTGCAAACTATATTTTGGGCATGGAAATTAAAAGAGATTGGGCAAAGAGGAAGCTCTGGTTAAACTAGAGGAAGTATGTCGAGACAATACTGCAGAAGTTTAATATGTAGGATAGGAAACCGGTGAAGGTTCCTATTCCTGTAGGTGTAAAGTTATCTGCTGAACAGTGTCCCAAGACACAATAAGAGGAAGAGGACATGTCCCGTGTTCCATATGCAAGTGCAGTCAGTAGCTTGATGTACGCCATGGTCTGTACTAGACCAGACATTGCACATGCAGTGGGAGTATTGAGCAGGTTTATGTCAAAACCAGGGAAGCAGCACTAGATAGCAGTGAAGCGGGTTTTCAGGTATTTGCGTGGCACTAGTGATTATGGTTTGTGCTACCAAGGAAGACAAGGATTGGACAGAGTGTTGGATATCCGTGGCTTTGTTGATGCAGACTGGGCTGGAGATCCGGATAAGAGAAGATCTACAAGTGGGTATGCATTTAACCTATTTGGAGGTGCAGTCAGTTGGATGAGTAAGAAACAATTTGTAGTGGCACTATCAACTACAGAGGTAGAATACATGGCAACCACTCATGCAAACAAGGAAGCAGTTTGGTTTCAGAGATTGTGTTCAAGTATGGGGTTAGTACAGGGAGCTATAAGGATAGACTGTGACAACCAACGTGAAATTTTCTTGGTAAAGAACCCTGCTTACCATTCAAAGACAAAGTACATTGATGTTCAGTATCACTTTGTGAGGGATATGATAGAAGACAAAAAGGTGTTGCTGGTGAAAGTGGACACTTTGAAGAATACTGCAGATGCATTGACAAAAACTGTTAGCTCTGATAAGTTCTCCTGGTGTAGAGAAACAATGGGCATTTCAGGGCTGGAAAAATGACTAAGCTTTCCTGTCGCCCCCTGTGGAAAGAAAACAAGTAGTGGGAGAATGTTGGGTTGTGTTATATTCTTTCCATGACTAACCTACATAGTGAATCGGGGGGTTAGAGGGGGGTTTGAGGGGGGTGGGTAGCCCCCCTCTATGGTGTCTGGGGCAGCGCCCTGGGAATTTTTTTTTTGGACCCTATATTAGGTTGGGCGAACCTACCTATGGTTTTCGGTCCATGGTTGGACGCGATGGTTTTTTGGTCCATGGTATTGGATGCTTCAGCATGTATAAATATGTATTGTAACATTGAAAGGAATATAATGAAAAATCAAGCTGGCAGTCCCAGTTTTGGGATCCAGGGGAAAATCTCTGTATATTTGTTTTATGTGTTATGCTCTCGCATTGTTTATTTTATGTGTTTTAGAATTCGTATGCAGGTAATTTTTGTACGGGTTAAAACCTACACCTCCTTCTGCAGGGCCAAAAACCATATAATTTCACACGTGTGAGAGATATAAAGCCCAAAATAGAGAAGCAGGAAAGGAGCAAATATCTTTTATAGTGTAGTTTTAAAAGTTCCAAACAAATGGAAAGGTACCATAATATATGACTCAGCTGTTGGGAAAATGAAGTGGCAATTTATCTAAAGTTACTTACCTTGCAATGAAATCAGCTTGTGATATTAAGTCCTATCATCTATGTTGAATGTAATCTGGTAAAATAACATGCATTGTAGTTCAGAAAATCTAGTTTTGCAATTCCATTAAAGCGAAGTCTATTGTCTGGTCATTCATTCAACTTGAACTGACAGTGATTTTGTAGACACAATATGCTACTAGAGTAATTTAAACATTAGCTGTTCTATTTCTATCTGGGTGTCAGCATGTTCAGCATTTTAAATTCCGGCATTATGATTTTAGTATTAGCCATTCTGGACATAATTTTCTCTTGTGCGGACTGCAGCTATATGAGTTCTGGAATGTAAAATTTGTGTTTCTTCTAACTTAAACTTTTGGAAACTTCTGTAATTTGATTGCATACTACACCTGATTGGATGGTGAACATGTCTCTGTGCTGTATCATTTACTTGATTTTCATTGTTCCATTTTTTACTATTGTCTTGCCAAAAGCTTTTATTCATTTGCATATGTTATTGAAGGGAATGATTGGACATGGCATCATATCGCAACTTGTTTTGATGATATATTTTTCCCTGGCATTTACCTGCAGCACCTTACTCTGTTACAGCTCCTACGGGGATTATTTGTACATCTATTTGGTGAAATTTCTTGTCCGTATCATTTAAACTTGTCTGCTATGTGTGGGATGAGATATTTTGTGCAAGGTCCATGTAAACCAATGAAAATTTTCTTAGAAACTTAGCTTCAGTAACATTGCCCTTATGAGTATCACAACATAACGTTTCGACAAAAAATACATCATATACCTTTGTTACTGGCATTGAGTGATGTACATAGTTTTGAACAAAGTGAGCTGCAATGGATTTGCTTTGTGCAGAGATGAGTAAAATGTATTTTCGCCTGACCAGATGATCCTAATTATGTTTGGCAGCTTCAATTCAAGCACCTCAGGGTGCTCTAGGTGGTTTAAGGTCAGCCTCCTCGGAGAGTGCATCCCATGAAGGTCAAAAGCTAGATTCGGCAAAATCTTTACTGAAAGAGGAACAACAGCTGGAAAGAACAGGTTCAGATGTAGGAGGTACCTCCTTATATTCAAAGGCTGTAGATGATGATGCCAAGGGACATGTTGGTGCAGACCATCTTCCTATCACAGAGGGTGTTTCTCAAGAAATTTGGAATTTAAGGCCGGGGATAGCTCCAGGACTGAAGTTTGGTGGTACTGGTAATTCACCAGACCTGCCTTGGGTAACAACAAGTGGGACTGGTCCAAATGGAAAAACCATTTCTGGTGTGATGTACAGGTACAATAGAAATCAAGTTAAAATTGTCTGTGCCTGCCATGGCAGGCATATGTCAACTAGTGAGTTTGTACAGCATGCAGGTGGTGCAGATACTTCAAATCCAGATAACAATGTAGCGGTTAATTCATTTTCTAACGGAAATCACACTTCTGCTCAGGGTTGAAATAATCAACTAGTAAAATAACTAGAAAGTGGACAAAGCAGGGCAGATCTCTGTATTATGGGGAAGGAGTCTGTAGGAACTCTATTTTTATTTCTACAACATTCTTTTGAAGACTAAAGTAATACTATGCATGTTACAAAGTGATATGTGAAATCACCGACTCAAGTCATCTATGATTAACAACTGGTATTTTGTTTGTCAATTGTAAATTTATTTTTATTGGAGAATGATTTATATGGAAGCCTGAGTTCGACCAGACAAAGATCACCACTGCTTTCAAAGTTTATTATTGGTTCTATTTACTATTTGTCAAACTTATGTCTTAGAGTTACGGGGTAGTTAATTCATGTCAAGGTTGAATGGGAGACTTATGACTGACTTGTGAAGTATGTTACCTACGCATTTCCTGGAGTAAAGTGACAAGTATAACACCGTGATTTGCTTGATCGTTCTATTTGGATTTGACTTGAGTTTCTAAATCATAAATGAAAACTAAATTCTTTATGTCATTCAACAATTGGAGATTGAGTGTGGGAGCCCATGAGGTGTAGATTAGTCAGTTTCTGTGGGTTTAGTCCCCATCAGGTTACTGTTTCAAAATTAATGGAGAGGGGTTGAGGGTGGAGCCATCTATGGGGATATAAACTATCTCACTGTGTGTCTAGGCTCAACTGAGCTTCACACAATCCTGGTGACAGCATCTTGCAGGTGGGCAGATAATTTTTCCATCCAATGTTGCCCTGGCTTGGCTCAGCTTAGTGTGGAAAAAAATACTTAATAGTTGGAAACACGGAGATTGAGACCCATTGCTATGCACGATTTCATTTATTGCGGTTACAAATGAAAATAAGGCTTGGTGAGGTGTTTCACTATTTTTCGAACCATTTTCCTTTAGACTTACAGTGTTTGGATGTGCATCTGCTGTTGATGATGCTGGTCTCAATTTATTGTTCTACACTAAATAAGTTACACAGCGGAAATATGTTCTTTGAAAGCATACTGTGTTTTTGTGATGGTGCGTAACTATCTTTGTAAACATAAATAATAACAGATATGGCCCTCAACAATTATTTTGAAAAGACGGTGAAATCAGAATTCTGAAAGTGTACCACAGCTGAGTTCTGCAGGATTAATTTTGAAAGCGTAATGCCTTTTATTGCAACAAAATAATCTCTTCTCCCATTTTTTCGTTCTTGTCTTTAAATATTTTGTATTTACGGTTGGGTATTTCTGGAAGCGTGTGTTCATGTTGATTTCTTTCATTCTGGAACTTTGCAGGTTACCGATATAGGTTTACTTTCATTAAATGTTACTAATAGGGGTTATACATTTATGTTACTAATAGGGGTTATACATTTTATTGAATGGTACTAATATAGGGTATACTTACAATCTCATATTATAACATAAAAAAATTTAAAACTACGATGCCAAACAATCAATCTCCAATTCATTATCACCGTCTATTAATCATGGTCATCTGTTATATTACGATAGGAAATATTATTTGTGATATATGTTTTGATAAGCGATAGTGCTAACTGTTATGACAAAACATGCGATGGTAATCACACTTTGATGGATGGTTGATAGTACATCCACTGAATGATGAATTTGTTCATGGATGAAAATGATGATTTACACAATTTATGCAAAAAGAGAGAGGACAGATGGGCCTTTGGTAAAATGCTATCCAGCTAGCCTTTTACACAGACGAAAACCATCACTCTTTTTGTGATTCTCGTCTTCATATATTCGGTGCACGTGGTTGATGGATAAAGAAAAGGAAAGCGATGACATCACGATGGAAGGAATTGAGATTTTACACTTCCATATCTTTCCTTGCATTTCCTTATGCAATGAGCTTCAAAGTCGGTCATTGATGTTTTAAATCCAGTGTTTAAGCAGTTATGGGAAGTTTTGAATGGTGGTTTATGTTTTTATTAATCATTTTTCTATGTTTAGTTGTAAATATTGTGTTAATAAATTTCTTTCTATCTTTCTCCTTTTTTTTCTCCGTAGTATATTGTTTGATTTTCTCTTTGTTTTTTATACCACTTTTTTGTTTGCTTTTTATAGATTTTCTCTTTGTTTTTTATAGTACTTTTCTCTTTGCGTTTTATGCTACTGTAATTTAATTACTAAATGTTTTGGTTTTCTTTTAAGTATATTGTTTGGTTAAGTTTGTTTAAAATTTAATCAGGATTTGTTGGAATCAGAAGTTTGAGCTACGCGATCTATACAATCTAAGAAATTTGTTGGAATCGGAAGTTTGAGCTGTGTGATCTATACAATCTGAGTGTCCTATAGGTTTTTAAGGGGCTGAATCCATCTATACATTCAAATTGCATTTTAAACAATGAAAAATCAAAATCTCACCAAAAGTTAATCACCAAATTTTAGTGGAAAAAGCCAAAATATCTAATGGTTAGACCACTCTTATATTTACTGTTCCTCTTGGTCTGCGTTGGTGTTTTATAATCAAATAAATTTGCACACCAATGCAAATCTTGGAGGCTTGTAAGGGGCATTAATAATCTATGACTTCCAATTTGTTTTGACGCAGGATACAAGATTGACATGTTTGAAAATTATACTTTCACGTGGTTGACCTCATCCTGAAAAGCAAAGTGACCTTTCTTTTGGGAAAAAGTGGTGAAACTTCCACAAATTAAATTACTTAATGAAGAATAATTCAAATGAAATTTAAACATGTAATCATTTTATTTACATGATTTTTGCACTATGTATAGTGTCATATTATTGCAAAGCGATATCTACTATTAAATAATCTTATATTTTATTGTAGAGTTCTATGTAGGAACTTTTCAATTTCAAAGCATGTATAATACCGTCATCAACATCAACACAGACTCTATGATCGTGTTGTTTTGAACTATAATGGTTTGCTTAAAATGTTGTGTATGCTATGTACAATATACTTCATATTGAGGATCTTGAGTTATGTATATGTACAAATTGTTTATACTATGTACAATAAACAATGATGTTGAGGATCGTAAGTTGAAAGATTGATGCTACTTCGCAAGATGCAAAAGACACGATTGTTGGTGTTGTGAATTAAGCACAAATAGGGAAAGAGGAAAATGTATGTCGATTTTGAATTTTATATGTATTTCAAATGATGACTCGGGGCCATCAAGTGACAATAATTTATTCCACGCTCTTTGCAATAATATCATCATTTAAAGGGTCACTAGGTGAGTTCTCTAATTTTATTAGTTTTTATGGCTCATCATTTAAAGGGTCACTAAGTCAACTCCCTAATTTTATGTTTTTATGGTTAGCTGTTTTTGTTTTTATTAATTTATTTCTTGTATGTACTTTGCTTATTTGAGAAGTTTTGTGAAGGTAAGGCTTCTAAACAAGACTAGCATTTTGTGTTTTTTTTTGTTATAATACCCTCAATTTCCTATTCCTCAGAGTTTAAATGGCTTTCATTCTTTTTGATTTGATTATTATTGATTTCTAAGCATATTCTTGAGGAATATTTTTTTTTTTTTTTTTTTTTTTTTTTTTTTTTTTTTTTTTTTTAAATTTTTAATTTATTTTTTATTATTTGCATCTAATTCTTAGTGCAAATTTGTTTATCCATTAATCTAGTTTTTCACATGTTTTTGCAATATTTTGATTTTTAACATTGTGAAGATTGCTAAATTTGTCTCTTTTCAAGGTTTTTGACATTATGGTTTTCCTATGGGAGTTGTTGCCGATGTTTCCATTGTTCTTTAGGATTAAGGAAACAATGTTGTTAATGATTTGAATAAATTACATATTGATGATACTTTGAGGGATGCAGAGGTAGTTATTGGGGGCTTGCACTGTGGAAGAAATGGGAGAACCAAGGTAAATATGGGTCTCGATTTTGAAAATTAGTACAAGTGCATGACGATAAAAGTTCATGAAGTGGCATAAGATCGTCTATTATACTCCCTTTGCAATGATGACATCATCTAAGGGATGATTGGGTTAACCTAGGTCAAAGAGTGACCCTATGTTCTAAAAGGTACACGAAGTGGTAGAGTATCATTTATTATACTCCCTTTGCAGCGGTACCATCATCTAAGGATGATTAGGTTAACCTAGGTCGAAGGTTGGCCCTATATTCTAAAAGGTCAAAACATCTATTTGCCTCATTTTTTGCAATTTCTATTTATTTTTAACAACATAGTGACATTTCTTCCCACCTTCAAGCCCGTAAATGAGGATTAGTTTATTGGCACATTGTTAGTCCTAATCAATAATTAGCTCAATAACAACAAACAAGTCACAAATAGGATTTGAACTTGGCTAGAGATTACAATTTCTTTGTCAACAATCCAAGCTAGACCTAATTAACAAGTAGTAAAATTGATTCAAGATGTGGTTTAATTTTATTGGTTGATGTTTGAGAACATATAATTACAAGAATATGGTGGTATTCAAAGTCACATTGTACTTGGAGATTTTATATTATTTCTATGAGCTAAAAAGGGTTATTGCATAAGTTAATGTTAAAGAATGTTTTATTAAAAGTTATCACTTTAAGAAGGTTGGTAAGCATTTGTTGACCTAGATTGTCATTGATGTCAATATGGCAATATTCTGGATGAGTAAACAATGATGTGAAGCCAAGTAGAGCGGATCCATGAAGAAACAGGGGCAAGAAGCCAAGGAGCAAAGCCATCAGGGAAGGCATCAGAAGAGGAACACATTAGAGGAGTATTGCAGAATATCAGAGCAGAGAATCTCAAAAGTCACAGGGGCTATCAAGAGAAGCATATCGGAAGAGTTCATCAGAAATAGGTTATCAGAAGCCATCATGAAGCCAAAGCATAAGAGGAAGAGGTCATTGGAAGCAAAGAGGAACATATCAGAGCAGAGAATATTGGAAGTTGTCAGCCGTGGAGTCGTATTGGATGGCGTTAAGAGATGAATGGCGGAGATGAGTTTTTGTTCTAGTGAAAAAGGAATCTGGAGGAGAGTTGTGGAGCCGTCGATGATAGAAGATCTACGGTCATCGGAAGCGAATCAATTCGGGGTGTTAACCAAGACGAAGGGCGGATTTAAATCTATAAGCGGGATTTCGGGTGGATGCAAAATGGTAAGTGGTATTTAGAGGAGAGCACTCGATTCCATTCAATGGTTGACATGTAGCAACTAGAGGAGAGAGAAAAATTGCTCATTTCGGGCGGGTAACTCTCGTGCAAGTAGTCCACCCGAAATCACTGTAAACCGTCGGATTTTGGGGGTTGAAATCTACGGTGGAGAATGGACCCGACTGAACCATTGTAATACGCCCTAATGTTATATCGCGTCTGCCACGTTGGGAGTTATGTACGTAAGTGTTTAAGGCCTTGTCATACTAAAGCTCGATTGCGAATGTTCACAAGTCTCTAAAGGGATGCAAACTGCGATTGCGATATATATAATATATATAATATAATATATATATATATATATATATATATATATATAGTATATATAATATATATACGGACCCGACGCATGTGTTAACTCCTGTTTAATGTAATATCGCATCCGGTTCAATCGCAAGTCTTGAAGGATTGTAATGATATAAATTGCCGATTGCGATAAGGCGATGGACCCAACGGAGTTATTAACCACTGTTTAATAACATAACCGCATCTGCTTTGTCGACAGTAGGGGAATCAGCTATCGACCATCGGTTGTACTATGGGCACGACTTA
The DNA here is from genome assembly GCA_000404065.3 of Pinus taeda. Lineage (NCBI taxonomy): Eukaryota > Viridiplantae > Streptophyta > Pinopsida > Pinales > Pinaceae > Pinus > Pinus taeda. The sequence continues at coordinate 266,120 of APFE030254154.1, read as the reverse complement.
TAAAGACCTACAGAATGCTGCGATTGCGATTGTTGGTTTAAAGGAATAACTTCGACTGCTCATGAATGTTGCGATTGCCGTAAAGAATAAGTCTATTGTTTGAACAATTATAAAGATGGCCTCTCTTCCTAATTAACGTGTCTTATGAGTATTGATGAATTCGAAGAAATAGAAGAAGCCGAAGAGTGAGTGTAGAGGAAGCTAAAAGATCAAGCAAGTGTTGAGGAAGCCGAAGTTCAAGCGAGCAAGGAGGAAGCCAAAGGTCAAGTGTATCAGGCATATAAAACAGAGAACAAGGAAAGTTTAGAGTTGTTGACGAACTATAAGAAAAAAAAGGAAGCCGAAATTCTGGCACAAGTGGAAGGAACAGGAGGACAGAAGTAAGTCATACGTCCAGCAGGGTTGGGAGTAGAGAATTACAACCAAACAGATCCAGATAGTTTACAACAGAGGGTTGGAGCCCTTGAGGTTGGTGCCTCAGAACTGAAAGGATTAGTGTCCTGGAGTTGGTGCTCCTAAATTCAAGGTTGGTGCCGTGACAAGACATAGTTGGTGCTCTGGAGGTTGGAGCCTCACAAAGAGTCCAAGTTGGTGCTTGGCAACTGATTGAAACCATATATATATATATATATATTGTACTTGATTTATTGCAAATATCACATTAATAAAAGCATCTATTCCTGTTATCTATTTCTGTCTTCCAAATATAAATGTTTTTAACTGATAAAAATAATAATTGAAAAGAAACACTGATTCACCCCCCCTCTCAGTATTTCCAACAATTGGTATCAGAGCGGGCTTCTTCATATCAACCTAACAGCTTGAAGAAGGATTCTTAGTCATGATGAGAAATCAAGAAGTGTCAGGAAGACCACCTCTCTTCGATGGCACAAATTTTGATTTTTGGAAAAAGAGAATGTCCTACTACTTAATGTCCCTTGGACATGAAGTTTGGCATTCAGTCTTAAATAAGTACATAGCTCCTTCCACTCTCTCAACAGATCAAGACGAGAGGGAAGTCTACGTTGCAAATGCAAAAGCCTTAAACTCCATCATTAGTGGAATCACTGATTCTGAATTTACAAAATTCATGAATTGTAACTCTGCTAAAGAAGTATGGGATAAGCTAATTAGCTTATACGACGGGGACTCCAAAGTCAAGAAGGCAAAGCTTCAAACTCATAGAACGCAATTTGAAAGTCTGAAAATGGATGATGAAGAAGATATTGCATCATACTTTCTCCGAGTAGCTGAAGTGGTCAACTCTCTTAAAGGATTGGAAGAAAATATTGAAGAAAGCACCATTGTTCAAAAGGTCTTAAGATCTTTCCCAAACAAATTTGACTCCAAAGTAAGTGCCATAGAAGAAATGAAGGATGTAGATACTCTCAAGATGGAATCCTCATTGCCTATGAGATGAGAAAAGGTTGTCCAAGTTCCAACGATGCAGCATTCAAGGCCTCAAAATCAAAAAAGGGGAAAGAAAGGAATGTCAGTAGTGATGACTCCGATGTTGAATTCGAATTGGTGCAATTTGTACGAAGGCTGAAGAAATGATCTAAGCTAAAAGGTAAATACCCTCTTATTTGTTTCAAATGTGGAAAAATAGGTCATTATGTTGCAAAATGTCCTCATAAGCATGATAGTGATGATGAAGAAAATTCTAAAAGGATGGTATACAAAAAGAAAGGGTTCAATAAGAAGAATTTCCTCTCTAAGCAAGATGAGTCCGATGAAGATGAATTTGTGGTCATAAAGAAGAAATCAACTAACCAGTTCCCTCACCGCAAAGGAGGTAATAAAGAATCAGATGAAGAAAATGACCATGCTGGAAGCCAAGAAGTATTATTCATGGCATTCACAACTGATGATGACTCAGGGCTAGATGGAAATGTAGATGAATTGTTAATAAGTGCCATTGAAGAAAATGAGAAATTATGGAATAAAGTCATTTCTCTCAAGGTAGAAAACAAGGAAACAAAAATAAGGGAAGATCTCTTGAAAAATAAGCTAAAAGAAGAAGAAGAAGCTTGCGAAGAACGTGAAGCCGAAATAGTATCTCTGAGGAAGGAATTGGAGCAAGTTAACAAGGGTTGGAAAAGCTCTCAAATACTTGACACTATCCTAAATAATCAAAAACCTCAACATGACAAATCTGGAATAGGTTTTAAAGGAGAATCATCAAGTACTAAGAATAATGCGAAAAGATATGCTGACGTACTTTCCAGCAACCCAAAAGAAGAAAGATTATTTCATCAAAGGCTCATCCCAGATCCAAAGAATGAAGAGAGAGTAACTTCAAGGAAGAATGCTGATTGAAATCATGGCTATTACAACAGGTACAAAACTATCTTTTTTGGGCATTGTTTCCATTGTAAAAATTTTGGTCATCAAGCTAGACATTGCATGGCTCGTAAGAATGACACACCAAAACTGAAGGATCAAATAAACAAACCATATGGCCCCAAAGGGCAAGGACAAATCAAGACCTACAATTCTTTTGATCCCTTAGCAAAATTTGATATGATTTTCTCATTATGTAGTAGTAATGGACACAATGAACAAAATTTCCCACTCAAAAGAGGAAAAACAAGAAGTGAGAATCCCAACACAGATAAATGTGGCCTAGCTCTATGTGCTCAAAATAATGAAAATCATTGTTTTGTGGATAGTGGGTGCTCCAACACATGACAGGGGACAAAAGGAAGTTTGTTTCATTGAACAAAAAGGAAGGAAATGTATCCTTTGGAAGTGGATCTGCCAAAATTGCTAGAAAAGGAACTGTTACTCTTATTAATGGAAAAGGAAAAGCTCAAAATTATTTGCTAGTAAATAGGCTCAAACACAACCTCCTGAGTGTTAGCCAAATCTGTGATTAAGGACATAATGTTGTATTTAACACCAAAGACTGTGAAATAAGGAACTCTTCCTTAGGAGAACTTGTGGCGAAAGGGGTTAGAACACCAGACAACATCTACATTGTGAACAAGATTCAAGAAGAAAAATGCTACTTAAGTCAAACAGAGGAAAGTTGGTTGTGGCACAAGCGACTTGGACATACAAACTTCGATAACTTGATCAATATCAACAAGATTAAAGCAATACGAGACATTCCAAAGTTATTCAAACCAAATCAAGGAATATGTGGTCCATGTCAACATGGAAAGCAAACCAGAACTAACCACAAGACTAAGGAGTTTTCTACATCAAAGCCTTTGGAGAAAATCCATGCTGATTTATGTGGACCAACTAGGACTCTAATGCTCCAAGGAGAAATGTACTTTGCTTTATTTGTTGATGACAATATTAGAATTATGTGGATATATTTTATAAAATATAAATCCGAAACATTTGAGTGTTTTAATAATCTTAAAGCTCTTGTAGAAAATGAAAAAGACTCAAAGATTAAGTGCCTCAGAACAGATAGAGGGGGAGAATTTACATCAAAAGAATTTGATGAATTTTGTGAAATACATGGAATTAAAAGAGAACTCTCTGCTGCCAAAACACCCAAGCAAATGGGGTAGTTGAAAGAAGAAACCGAATAGTTCAAGAAATGGCAAGAACAATGTTAATAGCAGCGGACTTGTAGCGAAAATCCTGGAGAGAGGCAGTCAGGACAACTGTCTATACCTTGAAAAGACTCCTTATGAATTATCGAAAGGAAGACATGCTTCAGTAAAATACTTAAAGATTTTTGGAAGCAAGTGGTTCATAAAAATCAATGATGGCTCACCAGGAAAGTTTGATTCTCGGGTTGACGAAGGGATCTTCCTTGGATATTCTACATGGAGCAAAGGCTACAAGTGCTACAATAATTGACTACGGAAAATATTGGAAAGCATTAATGTGAAGATTGATGAAGACCTTCCAGAGAAAGAAATTGAAGAACATGAAGTTGATCCTCTCATTGAAGAAGAAGAACCTGAAGAAGAAGACAAAAAATCAAGAAATACCCAAGGAAAAAGAACCATCTCAAACTCCTTCAAAGATGAAACTTCTCCAAAAATATCACCCGGAAGAGCAGATTATTGGCAATATAGATGAAGGGATGCAAACCTGAAGAAGGATGACAAATGCACCAAAGAAAAATGATATTGCTCTTCTATCCATAATAGAACCAAAAACATTTACTCAAGCAAGGATCCTCATTAAGAAAAAGCCACGGAAGAAGAAATGTCTCAAATTGAGAAGAATGAGACATGGGAGCTGGTACCTCGTCCAAAGGACAAAAACATAATAGGAACCAAGTGGGTGTTTAAAAACAAAATGAATGAATATGGACAAATCATTAGAAACAAGGAAAGACTTGTTTGTAAAGGCTATTCACAAATTGAAGGAATTGACTTTGAAGAAACATTTGCACCAGTAGCTCGTGTGGAAGCTATCAGGATGTTCTTGGCATTTGCTTGCTCAAAAGGATTCAAAATCTATCAAATGGACGTAAAATCAACATTTTTGAATGGGGAACTCAAGGAAGAATTCTACATGGAGCAACCAGAAGGGTTTAATCTAACAGAAGGAAAAGACTTTGTTTGTAAGTTGAAAAAGGCATTATATGGGTTGAAACAAGCTCCTAGAGCTTGGTACACAAGATTGGATCACTATCTACAACAAGAAGGCTTAAAGAAGGGGGTGGCAGGAAGTAATCTCTATATAAAGACGAATGAGGATAAGTTACTAGTCACAATTGTTTATGTTGATGATCTGATTTTTGCTAGTAATAATGATGAGATGAGCCATGAGTTTTCTCAAAATATGTCAAAGGAGTTCGAGATGTCAATGATAGGAGAGTTATCTCACTTCCTTGGACTACAAGTATCTCAAACCACGACAGGCATGTTTATATCTCAAGCCAAATATCTTAAAGACATGCTTAAAAGATATGGAATGGAAGACTGTGCACCCATGAGCACACCTATGACCACAAGTTGCAAATTGAGCAAAAATGATGATTCCCCTCTAGTAGATGCAACTCATTACAGGTCAATAATTGGAGTCCTTCTGTACTTAACTGCTACAAGACCCGACATTGTGCAAGCAATAGGAATGGCGGGAAGATTTCAATCAGTTCCTAAACAATCCCATTTGTTGGATTTAAAAAGAATTCTCAGATACCTGAAAGGAACTCTTGATTTCGGTCTCTGGTACCCTAAGAGCTCAACTCTTACTTTGACTGCATACACCAATGCTAATTGGGCCAGAAGTGTTGATGATCGGAAAAGTACTAGTGGAAATACATTCTTCCTGGGAGATTGTTTAGTATCTTGGCTCAACAAAAAACAGACATCCATATCACTATCTACAACTGAAGCCGAGTATAAAGCTGTCGCAGATTGTTGTACTCAAATACTATGGTGAAGGAAGCTCTAAAAGATGTCAACACAGGTACAAATCAACCAATTACCATCTATTGTGATAACACAAGTGCGATCAGCCTCAACAAAAATCCAGTGATGCACTCAAAGACCAAACATATACCAATCAAGTATCATTTCCTTCGTGAAAAAGTAGCTGAACAAAACATCATCTTGGAATATATCAATACTAAGGAGCAGATAGCTGATGTTTTCACAAAACCTCTTCCTCGAGAAGCATTTGAACATCTTTGTCAAAATATGGGAGTTATCTATTTAACATCACTTAAGTTGATTCATAAAGATGTTGCAGGACAGGGGGAGCAATTCGACAATGGGAGCAGTTCAACAGGGGGAGTCCTTGTGCATTCCTTTGCCACTGATGTCAAAGGGGGAGAGGAAGAATATTGCCATCAATGACAAAGGGGGAGATTGTTGACCTAGATTGTCATTGATGTCAATACGACAATATTCTGGATGAGTAAACAATGATGTGAAGCCAAGCGGAGCGGATCCATGAAGAAACAAGAGCAAGAAGCCAAGGAACAAAGCCATCAGGGAAGCCATCAGAAGAGGAACACATCAGAGGAGTATTGTATAATATCAGAGCAGAGAATATCGGAAGTCACATGAGCCATCAAGAGAAGCATATTGGAAGAGTTCATCAGAAACAGGTTATCGGAAGCCATCATGAAGCTAAAGTGTAAGAGGAAGACGTCATTGGAAGCAAAGAGGAACATATCAGAGCAGAGAATATTGAAAGTTTTCAGTCGTGGAGTTGTATTGGATGGCGTTAAGAGATGAACGAAAACGATGAGTTTTCGTTCTAGTGGAGATGGAATCTGGAGGAGAGCCATGGAGCCGTCGATGATAGAAGATCTACGGTCATCGGAAGCGAATCAATTCAGTGCATTAACTAAGACGAAGGGCAGATTTAAAGCTATAAGCGGGATTTCGGGCGGATGCAAAATGGTAAGTGGTATTTAGAGGAGAGCCCCCGATTCCATTCAATGGTTGACACGTAGCAACTAGAGGAGAGAGAAAAACCGCTCATTTCAGGCGGGTAACTCTCGTGCAAGTAGTCCACCTGAAATCGCTGTAAACCGTTAAATTTTGGGGGTTGAAATCTACGATGGAGAATGGAACCGACTGCACCATTGTAATACGCCCTAATGTCATATCGCGTTCGCCGCGTCGGGAGTTATGTATCGCAAATGTTTAAGGCCTTGTCATATTAAAGCTCCGATTGTGATATCACAAGTCTCAAAGGGATGCAAACCTGCGATTGCGATATATATATATATATATATATATATATACACACACACAAACACGGACCCAACTGGTGTATTAACTTATGCTTAATGTAATATTGCATCCAGTTCAATCACAAGTATTGAATGAGTGTAACGATATAAAATTCCGATTGCGATAAGGCGATGGACTCGACGGAGTTATTAACAACTGGTTAATAACATAATCGCATCTGCTCTGTCGGCAGCAGGGGAATTGGCTATCGGCCATTGGCTGTACTATGGGCACGACTTATAAAGACCTCCAGAATGTTGCGATTGCTGTTAAGAAGAAGTCTATTGTTTGAATAATAATAAAGATGACCTCTCTTCCTAATTAATGTGTCCTGTGAGTATTGATGAATTCAGAGAGACAGAGAAAGCCGAAGAGTGAGCACAAAGGAAACGGAAAGATTAAGCGAGTGTTGAGGAAGCCGAAGTTCAAGAAAGCAAGGAGGAAACCAAAGGTCAGGCGTATCAGGAATATAAAACAGAGAACACAAAAATTTTAGAGTTGCTGGCGAACTGTAAGAAAAAAAAGGAAGCTGAAGTTCTGGCAGAAGTGGAAGGAACAAGAGGAAAAAAGTAAGTCATAGGTCCAGTAGGATTGGGAGCAGAGAATTACAACCAAACAGATCCAAACAATTTACAGCAAAGGGTTGGAGCCCTTGAGGTTAGTGCCTCAAAATTGAAAGGATTGGTGTCCTGGGAGTTGGTGCTCCTAAATTCAAGGTTGGTGCCTTGACAAGACAGAGTTGGTGCTCTGGAGGTTAGAGCCTCACAAAGAGTCCAAGTCGGTGCTTGGCAACTGATTGAAACCACACACACACACACACACACACACACACACACACATATATTATATATATATATGTGGTTTCAATCAGTTGCCAAGCACCAACAAATATCACATTAATAAAAGCATCTATTCATGTTATCTATTTCTGTGTTCCAAATATAAATGTTTTTAACTGATAAAAATAATAATTGAAAAAAACACTAATTCACCCCCCCCTCTCAGTGTTTCCAACAACATCAACCAAACAATCCGTCATCTTTAAAAATGGTTACATATTTTGTAATGTCGTTGGATGCTCATATAGCTTGTTCCTACACCTTGGAGGTTGGATTGACAACAAATATCATGATAGAGAAAAGGAATCTAAGGATAATATTATAATGAGAAAAGGTGATGTTTTTTCCCACGAGAATGTCATTGGTCATGCCAATTTTACAAATATATGGAAAATGGGTCTTAAGATCACATGACTATATTGAGTGATGCATGCATGTAAAGTTCACATGTTATTATTGAAGATGAGAATGGATATATTATATGCACTGACAAAAAGATAAGTAATGATGTTGCAAGAAGAAAATCAGTGGGATGTAGCATGTCATCAGGTAACATTATATGAATGCAAGTTTTCCTGAACATTTAAAAGCTTGAAAGAGTTATATTTTGAAGGTCATGATATTAAGGATATGAAAACTTGGGAGAAGCCCTTTCCTTGCTCCCAATTTCTTTGCTAAAGGCTCTAGAGAAATATCTGACCCCATGAAATGGTATTGGATGTGATTTGTGTATCATATTTTAGGCATCGACCAAGTAGGTTATCACATCACATCATAAATGTCATGAAGGTAATCAATCTAAGGTAATAACTAATTTCCCTTGTTATAAATGCACACAACATAAACAACCTAAGAGAATGATGTGTGGCTCAAGTAAAAAGTGTATGCAAATTGTACACGTGTATATTGGCTTCCTACATATTAATAGAGGTAAGACAAGGAATATGATTTGTAGGTGTGCTTGGGAAACCTAAGGAAGAAATAAGTAAACCCAATCTAGACAAAGGAGTTGGGTATAGACTACATCCTTCCTTAGGAGGCCAAATACCTTAGGAGTGTTGCATAAGATGGGGAAAGAAAATTGTTGTGCACATCAAGGAAACTACCTACTAAATAATGCTATCCTAGCTAGCATGATAGACGAGGTAGATGAAGTCACCATCTAGTTTGGGAAAAGTCAACAAAACGAGGAAGAGGAGATGGGAAAGGCTTGTTAAGTAAATTAGAGATTAGTATTTTTTGAATGTAACTAACGTTAATGGGGTTTTGGTTTGATCATTTAGTGGGGTAGGCCTTTCTCTTAACACCAAAGTACAAATTCTCAAGGTGACATGTTATATGAAGAAGCCTTAAACATTCTATGATTTTGACCTTCTTCAGTTTACCATTGCTAGAATTTGGTTAGAGAATCTTTGTTGAAATTGTAATTTTAGATTTGATGAGATTGTTGTTATTACAATATAAATGGATTCCAAACCCTTGAATACCCATATCGCAATTGGATTGTGCAATCTTAACCTTTGATATATGTGACTCCATCATTCCAACTTGATTCGTGTCAGAGTTTAGGTAAAAATTGTTGACTTCCCCTCTCATTTTTCTAAGTGATTGGAAAAATGGCTATTTCGTCACACATATAGACTATTTGTATGTTACACTCATGGGCTAGTGCATTCATGCATGTAAACCATTGTTTGCTTCTCCCTTGTGGGTAAGAGAATAGGTGCAAAAAGGCTATGACATGTTTTAGGCAAATTGCAAGTCTTAGGAAACTTTGGTAAAACAAATACCACCATTGACAATGTCCTAGCTCAAGGATTTTGATTTTAATGCTATGTACATGACTATATTAATTGAAATATTCTCATATTGGAGAAATAAATGTTTCCTACATTGAGATAAGAGGAAGTGTTGATGTGGAAAAATGACCCTTGTCAACCACACAAACTTACCAAGTGTAAGGGCCCAGTTAGGCCTTTCTTCATTAAAATGGTAAACCCTGTGGTTACAACCTAATTATTGTATGTAAGGTAATATAGTTTAATTCCCTTTAATCTAATCTTAACTTAACAAGAAAATGCATAATGCAAATGGATATAGAATGGATGTGGGAAATGAAATGTAGGTAAATGCAGTATGAAAAATGCAATCAATTGAATCCTTGTGAAAGTAGCAAATAACACAATCTAAAAATCAAATCAATAACAAGGAGAAAAGTCCCACTTCTATCATAAATGGATTCTAATTGGACCCTATCAACTCCCTCTTGAAGTGGAGTGATTTGATTGCTAAGAGCACTTCCATGTCACACAATTGGTTCATAACCAAGTTGAAACAAAATATGCTTAGATAAATGAAAATATAGAGAATAGTTAATCAATGAAAGAACATGCATAATTTAGAGATTTTGAGTTACTGACAATAGTCTCTTGTCATTTAGAAGCATCCTGTTCTCAAAGTTTACTTTCCAGATGGATGGTTTAGAGGTAATGCCTTGAAACAATGGTTTTAAGTTTTTCATGAAAATTTCAAGCATGTTGTCAATTAATTTGTCAGTGTTGGTTCAAAAATTTAAAACGAGAGCGTTGGAAAATGATACCTAGCCCATCATCATTTGATAGATGACACTAACAAAGCGATTGGTATCATAGCCTATCATCATCTGACAGATGGATGACAAATCAAATGATATCATTGTGTTTTACTTTGTTTTTTCCAATAAAAGGCAGTAACTTTGGGCGGATTTCAGGACAACTGGAAATACATTTTTGAAAACAAAAGAGGTTTTTGTTGGGAACAGACCCATTAACAAAAAATGTTTTTGTTTTTACATAACTATCACGTTTTGAGAGATTCAAATAGATCTTTGAAGCCTATTCTTTCAGGAATTTACCAGATTTTTTCTTCTTCTATTTTTAGGAAAATACCACCTCATCAATTCGACTTGGGGATCATATATTATCTCCTCCTTCAATTTTTTTTCATTTAGTGAGGTAAATATAGATGAAGAAGTTTGAGATCCATTATTTTTGGATCTTGAACAATTTTGTAAGTATTCTATAAAGTAGATAATGAAAGAGGAAAATTCGTTGGGAATTTTCTGAAGTGACAAACCTTGTGTAAAATTTTTTGTGATTAATATATTTGCTATTAGCAATGTTATATGTGAAAATTTCCAGAGATTCATGTGTGAATGGTTTTTTTTTTTTTCGCTGTGCTTCTTTTTCCTTAGTCAAAACTTTGATCATTAAATCTTTAGTGTTTCAATAAAGCTTTATGAATTGAAATTCTTACTGAATGCTCAAGTTCATTTTATTTAAAGCATCTATGTATTTTCCAGCTTAGATATCATTTGAAAAAATCACATTTCTCTATTTTTGATATTTATTTTCTACAACCTCCTACCATACCTTGATGATGATTTATCTAAGAAACCAGAATCTATCTTGCCTTTGCTAGAACTGTTCATATAACCTGTGGCGAGCATCTTTTTCTGTCAAAGAATACATGCCCAATGATCTCTTTATCTTTTCTTTCCAAACCAATGTCATGTGTTACCAATTAAATCTATTTAATGAGCTTATTAAACTGCTGCTAAAGTAACCTTGAGTGGTAGAGTTAAGGAGGAATCCCTCTCCAGATTGAAGTGCCAACTTTCAATCCCAAAGCGGTTTGAATGGTTTCTTTAGTGAGTTTTCTTTCACAGCCAAGGAAAACTTCTGAGTGATAACATATTAGCGTCGTTTCCAGGGAATGAAGGTGATATCATCCTTGGGTAATACAACAAATAATCATATTTGACTTCTGATGGTGAACAAAGGTCAAACACAAAGTGGTTGTGTAACATTCACCTAAAGTCTCCATTGTCAAAAGATCCCAAGCTCGAAACACGAATGGTGACTCCACTATCCGATGAATCCAAAGCATAATTGCAGATGAAATTTCCTAATTAATTAAGATGACAAGGTATGCTCCGATGAACTATGCACATATAACATGTTTTCCAGATCACATTCCATTGACAGATTGGCAATCATATTTGCCAAAATTTAGAGATCATAATGGGGATGATGTTGTGCTTCATTTGTTTAAATTTCACATGAATGTACATAGACTTAGGGTTAAATAGCATGAGTATTCCTTGATGAAAATGTCCATGGTATCTTTAGAAGAAAATGCAAGGTCATGGTATGTGTTGAAGGCAATGTAACTAGGTTTGGTATTCATAAATGTACTTTTGATATTTGTATTTATTCAAGAAAAGAAATATTACTTTTATTATATTTGTCAATGAGTTTCTTGCTCATTGAAATAGGTCTAGCACATGTTAAAGTGTTATAGGTGAGTCAAAGAGTCAAAAGAAATTGTGGAATACCTTAAGGGCATGTTACACTATGTATACTTATGTATTAGAGTAAAATAATATACCTCCAAGAAAAGTCAAGTCTCCTCCAAGAAATGGCACCATCAAAAGAAGCCATCCGAAGAAAAGCAGTCAAGCTGGCCTACAGTCAGCAAGTCAGCCTTCAAGTCAGCCTTCAAGTCAGCCTAAAGGAGGGACAAACCTCTATATATGGAGGCTGTCCACTCCTCCAATGCTAAGCTAACTTACCTCCAAAAATCATCGAATAAGGATAGCCAAGAAAAGGTGAAGAGAAGACAAGTTTGAGGAGACTCTAGTGCAACGAAGAAGGAGAAGTCAAGACCAAAGTCAAAAGGACTATTTTTAGGGTGAAAAATAGTCACACATGTGAGAAACAGATTCATATCTACGGTCATAATGGCAACAATATAATAGTCCCATATCTATCATTGTTTGGGCTGGTAAGTTAGGCATATAAGGCCTTCTACTCAATCGAAGGAAATATTCTCCTAAGCGAAGATTAAAGGAGCGTAATATTCAAGTAAACAATCTACACGTGCGAAGAATGAGGGCTATTGTACAGTCACACCAAGTCTACATCTACATCTCAAGAAGGATCTCATTTGGTAGAAAGAAGGAAGGTGTCTACATGATTAAAGGATATCACTAAGAATAAAAGAGAAGAATCTCATCTAGAGCTCACATAAGCTAGTTCTATCTCTAGTCAAAGAACAAAGGAGGATGAAGTTCCAGGGAACAAAGTGCCGGAAGAAGGAAGACTAAGTGCAAGGAAACAAAGTGCTGAAAGGAGGAAGGACTTGACTTGTGCTTGAAGGACATTCTAGTCAAGGGTCTAGGGTTTGGCATTAATCAATAAGAAGCTTCAATAAGAGAAACTTACCAAAGGGTTTCCCTCTCTGAGAGAAAGAGGTTTTGGCCTTGGGAGAGAGACAACATCTTGTGTTCTTGTCTTTTGTCTTTTGATAGAATTTTGATGAAGTAAAATAACATAAATTAATAATAATAAGAAGATCAAGCTAACAAGAAAAAGTAAATGTGCTTCACAAATTGTTATCATAGCCAAAAGAATCCTATCTTAACTATGATGCCCTAGATTATTCAACATGCTATCAGAGCTAAGGTGACTCATCAAGGAAAGGGAATCTCAAGAACACTAATAAGGTGATTTATCAAGGAAGAAAATCTCAAGGACATCTAGAAAAGTTGAAGCATCAAGCCAAGAAGTCTCAATCACTTCAAGGACAATAAGGTCTACCATCTATCATTCATCAAGGGAGACTAAAAAGCAAGAAGCAAAGTCTTATATAAAGGAACCTACAAGAAGAGAAAATCAAAGAAGGACCAACATCATCTACAAGCCATCAAGCAAATCTTATCATCAAGCAAGTCCACTTGGAGAAAGAAACTTGAAGAACATCAAGATCTAAGGAAGGCAAGACATCAAGTCTTCAAGGAGAAAGAAATTCGATTACATATCAAAATATATCAAGTAAGTATATGTCCCCTTCTGAATATACATCAATGTCTTTTTGCAAGGAAAGCAACAAATTGGTAGGTACCAATCACTTTCTTGCACGGAAGAAGAGGACTGGTTTACTTCTCAAGGAGAATGAACTTCTAGAACACATCAAAGGGAATATCACTTTCCCTGCTAAGGAACGAACTCAAGCCTTAGACAAGTACAATAAGGATGAGACAAGATCTCAAATGATTCTAATAAAATATATCAAGGAATCTCTCATTCCTTATGTTTCCAAACTTGAAATGTCAAAAGGAATCTATGATAAACTAGTAGAGCTATTCTCAGTAGCCACAAGTGGAGAAGTCATATCTCTACGAATTGAATTGTACAAAAAGAAGATATCAAAGGAAGGAATAGCTCCCTACTTCACGAAGATCTCTGAGATGAGGGATAAACTTCAAGAGCCAGGGGAAGTCATGTCCGATAGGGAAATGACAACTGTAGTACTCAATGCTCTACCTGAGGATTGGCGCAACTTCACATCAAGCATATATGCCAAAAGGGAAGCCACCCCACTAAGTGAAATGTGGTCTCTATGCAAGATAGAGGAAACAAGACTCAAAGAAAATGAAGATGTGGGATCAAAGGAGCAAGCATTTGCTACCATGGCCAAGAGAAAGGGAAAATTTGGAAAATTTGGTCCATAAATAACAAGCAATAAAGATATGTCCAAAATCCAATGCTTTGGATGCCAAGAATATGGACACTACGAAAGGAATTGTCCAAAACTTAAGAAGGACAACAACAACAAAATAAAAAGGGAAGAAACTCACATAACTCAATAGGTGAAAGAAGAAGAAAAGAAGAAAAAGAAGGAAGATCCTCTAGATCTCTACTATGACTAAGTCTACTTCTTTACATAAAGTCTTCTTTCAAAGTTTTGAATAGTATAGGAGCGTGTAGGAATAGAACAAAATTTCATGGCTAGAAATATCTTCGACATCAAAGCACTTGCCAAAAATTTCCAGAAGCTAAACAAATAATGAACTAACGTGCACTAGTAGAGGAGCTTTTTTTGTTGCCAACAAAAAGGAATCATGCATTTTATCTCAAAGGAATTGTTGAACCCTCTCATTTGAATCATACAAATTTAATATAAATGCATAAGGAGATAGGAGATACCATTTTATGAAGTTTATTTTTGTTTGTTGGAGATGTTTATGATGAGTTTTAATCTTTGGACCACTGTCAAAGCCCATCAAAAGCCAAAAATTCACAAGGAACTAATATACATCATTGTAGGAGTTATATTTGTTGCCTAAGAAAAGAAATATTGTGTTTCACCTTCTAAAGTGTTTCCAAACCCTACCAAATGAATAAAAATGTATGGTGGGCTAGTGCAACCTACTAGAACATAAAGGGATGTGACCCAAAGATCCCAACAAAGTATTTTTCTTGTTAAGATCTATTTCAACCCGATAAAATTTTAAAAACTCGTCAATAAGCAATGTGCATTGAGGGAAAAGCTAGAGATACTAACTAGAGATCCCAATAATGATTATTTTTCCCCTTGGACTCCTCTAGACCTCATTAAGGGATGGAAAAGGCATAATGAGAGAGGGATCATTATTGAATAAGATAAGTTTCACCCTAGAAAAGTAACAATGTGTTATTTTATTTTTCAAAACTAAACAAACCCCCATAAAGGAAGGAAAATGCACTAAGAGGGAGAACACATAGTTTGGTAACTTGATCTTGCTAGATGCACAAAATGATGGTGTTATTTCATCTTGAATACGTTGTTGGACCCCACTAGAATCTAAAAATGGAGTAAGAGTGAAAATGCATCATTGAAGAGTCCCTAAAGGTGGCTTGGACTTGGATAAAATGTGTTCTTCACTCTAAGCCTCCACCAAAACCTAAAGTAAGGGATAAAGCACCTCAACCACTAAAACATCATTTGAGAGGTTGCAATAACATGTTGGATCACGATACAATGCATTTCTCCCTTTACAATTCCTAGTACAATGTCCCCCTCAGGCGAGAATTGATGTAAGGATCATGTCCAAATACATTAGCTTAGTAGCGGTTGAGCTTAGACATGTTTGGGCCATGATTAACACTATCTATGATTTCCATCATGACATATCTCAATTAAATTTTTATTTTACCAAGCATTTATTGAGTGGCGTAGGTAACAAAGATTACTAGAGCCAACATAAGAAAAGAAATGATAATTGGGGAAAATATGAGCATATAATCATATTTCTCGCACCTAATTACCTATAAATACGCTACTCTCAAGGCATAATAATTGATGGATCTATTGTCCTTTGAGATAACCTAAGGTCAATGGGCTACGCCGAAGCATCTAAAATGTTTTGTTTGATTATAATGGTTGGATGGCTAGTGAACTGCTTTTAAACAGGTGCTTTAGACTTAGACATATTTTCAATAAAACAAAAGGCTATTCTTTAAATACATATGGTTCTTTTGATTTTAAGTGGGATGGATAAGTAAAATATGAAGAAGTATGAATGATTTAATATTTAGATAGAGTATTTGACCATTTATAAGCAGAAATTAAGAAAACTGTGTTTTCTTGCTCAACAAAATATAATTAAGTCATTTCAGAAATCTAGTGCAATTTAAGTTCAAAGAGGAATTCACGATAAAAGATAGTCCTGTAAACTAATATCTTAATCAAATTACAACTTCACAGAGGATTAAAAATGAAACTGAGATTCATTTAAATTTTCAATCAGATGACTGTAAAATAAATAAATTATATGAGGAATACATAATGAAAAAAACACAATGAAAAGAACTCACTGAGAGACAAGGCATATGAAATATATCCAAAATATTTTATTATATCAAAAATGCTCCAACTTAGTACAAATCTATTTGCTAACTGGTTCAAGGGTGCAACCTTGAATACTTCGACAGAATGAAGTATTTAAACAAAATACAAAATATTACAATAAATGCCTCAGTGACATGGCATTCTATTATTACTTAAAACTAATAGAAAGGGAAGCAATTCGATAAAAAAGAATGAATCTAAACATCTGGCTTTGTTTTGAAGGAAAGTTGTTGTTGAGTTGCCACTATTTTGGTGCTACGATGGCAAAGCTGATCTGTAATCTAATCCTGAAATTCGCACAACTTTTCCCACCGGTCTTCATCTAGGATTGCTATCTTAGTTAGCTTACGGTAGATTTCATCTACCTCAGTATACTTGGAAAAAGTGGGCTTTACAGTAAAAATATGTTTTATCTCATTATGAGTAAAACATATGTTGCTGATGGCTTCGTAAAATGCCCTGCCTGTCATTGAACCTTTGATGTTGGAGGACTTGGCTATGACCCTGGCAATGTACTAAAGCTTCTTGAAGTAGTCCTCGGTCATTAGTTTATCATTGATAAAAAACAATGAAGGAAAACCCTTCTTGTTCAATGCATCAATTCTTGTGAAAAATTTGTTAACTGCAATTTCAAGGGTGTGAAACTTCTCTGTCAACTACACTACTAAGTTATTTTTTGTCAAACTTTCTTCACCTCCAGAATGGTTTCAGTCCTGTCATCCACTCCTAGATTGTCCAGTTCATAACTATTTTTAGAATTAATAAACTTTATAATGCTATTGGCTATAGCAGGCATCTCTCCCAGTTGAGCATTTATATTGGCAATTTTCTGATTTGCCTTTTCCATCAACTCCTTCTGCTAAAAAATGATATGGATACATGGCCAAATTTCATCCATCTCCTCAATGATGTTGTTCCATATGATTTCCTTGACATTACCAAGGGTGTAGCCAATGGAAGATTCAATTGCTGACTTCTTCCATGCTTCTATTTGATTATGAGCTCTCTGAAGCTCTGCTACATGAAAAATGTTAGATTTCTTTTTATGATCCTCCAGTAGTTTTAGTTGATCATGCAGTTTCTTAATCTCTTCAATCTGTAGGGACATATGTTGGACTGCATGGGCCATCTAGTCTGTAGCATCTCCTGTACTTGTTGTAGCTAGTATGGTAGTCAGAATGACTGTGATAGGAAGTGCTTCTAAAGGGGAAGTCTTTTCAACAACTTTCTCCTTTTCCTTGATCAATTTCTCCATCTTTGTCTCCATTTGCTTAAGCTGCGCAATCTGCTCCATGATGAGTTTCATCATATCTTCCTTTTGAGTCTCTGTCTCTGCAATATCCTTAGCTATAGGATCTTCAATAGCTAGAAATCTTAACTGCTTCCTCAATGCTGCTATATGCAAATTCTTCTTTTTGATAAGCTCCTCTGCAAAATTGATGTTTGTAGGATCATAACCTAGTTTGATTACCAAATATTCCAAGGTTTTAAGCTTGATGTCTTTGGCAAGAGAAGAAACTTTCTCCATCTTTAGCTGTGACTTGACATTTGCTAGTGTAACCTGTAATTTGGACAAAGTCATGGGAGTGTTAGTGACAGTAGAGAAAATCATTTCCCCTGTTTGCTTATGCATCTCCAATTGGTCAATGGGATGTATATCCTTGGAATCAAACTCAAAAGATGTCTTTTTGTAGTCTAATGTTCCCTTGGGCTAAGGAACTTGTGCTTGAAGGAATGCCATCTGCATTTTCCCTTTCTCTGAGTCAAAGGCTGACAACGACCTTCTTTGGGCACCAGAAGTTTGCTTCCAGAACTGGTTGTAAGTGTTAATCTTCAAGGCTTCATTTCTGACTTTTATTTCCTTGAAGATATCCATTATGCTCTTCTCTGCCTCGCCTGGAGTAGATGTACATGTCTGCATTATTTGCTGCTAGTCTTGTGAAGTTGAAGAGGTATTAGGACACTGTGTAGATTGATCACCCACTAATGAAGAAAGAAGTGGCTCATTGGTAGTGATGATATTCTGCTGGTTTGAATCTTTGGTAATACTTAGTCTGGAACTAAGCTTAGCCTTCTTTCTGTACATAATTTTAAACCCTTCACTAAAAATATCAGTCCCCAAAGGGGACTCTTCCTCTCTACTCCTCTTAGCTGCCTTCTCCTGCATGGTAGGAGTCTACACTGTTGATGAGGAGACCTACTATTCTTCTGCCTCTTGTAAGGTGTTTTCAACCCACTGTAGTTGATTCTTGTACTTTTCTATTTCTGGCCCAGGTGTGTGAAAATAAGGAGTAAACATGGTTTCTATCCTTAGTTTAGAAATGATCCCTAATGGATCATAAGACCAGGTAAAACTGAGAGTGAATTTCATTTCCTTGAAAAGATTATCTGCCTCTTCCCCTGCTGCCCTGTTGTTGCAGATGAAAGGGCCAACCTATGTTTTTATCTTAAACTGGGACTTTTTCTTGGCAGCAATGAAGTGGATTTCATCCATGTTGATCATCTGCCTGCTGCATTCCAAGGAAAAAATCCTCATTGGGAGGAATTTGGAAGCTTGTAAGGTGGGAGCTCACATCTAAAATTCCTTGTTTCTGTATAATTTTCATACAGGTACTAGTCCCCTATCTGAACTTGTTCTGACAGATGCAATACCCTTTTGATCTCTTCACGGATTCTTGGTTAAGTTCTCCTACTTAGGAGGCCTATGGTTGGGTGAACAAACATCTCAATAAACTATTTGTAAGTGTACTCTTTTTGCTCTTTCATAACCAGAGTAGTCTAGAAAATGGTTGACTGTTGGTTTCCTTCTCATCCATCTTTTGAAAAGACAAGTTCATGTTGTCCCCCTAAAAGTATAGGAACATGTAGACTAAGACAGAGGCATATTTGAATACCTCCTCTATTGGAAACTTAACCAGTTGCTGATGAATGGACTCTGCAAGAAAATGGTTGAAATTAAACACAATTAAGGGCTTGGCCTCAGCAGAGAAGATGGATAAAAATCCTATAATGGCCTCATCTACCCATTGATCAGAGTACTAGCCAAGGAGGTAGGAAATGACAGTGATAATATTCTTGGCTCTCTAAGGGAATATGGAGGAGGGATAAGGTGGATTTTCCTTTGGTAATGTAGCATCTTGTGTCAAGAATAATTCAAGAGTTTGGGCTCTCTTAGCAAAGCCTAATTTTTGGTATATTTCAACCAGAGCTTCATAAGAAAATGGGGTAGCATTGTTTGCTATGGGGGCTTGCATCATTTGATCAATGGCCTGAGGGGTTGTGGTAAACAAATCTCTCCAGTGGGGGTAAATATGGCCCTTTGGCTTGGCAAGTATGAAGCATGACATTTTCTAATGAAATCGGGGGTGCTGTGGGTACGAGGAAACATGTAATGAGGTAGGTTTGACTCCCATAGTTGGATATCATCTGATTTATTAATATATTTATCTTCAAGCTATCATTACATCTCGAAGAAGTCAAGCTCACATAGTGTCTCGTGAATTTTGTAGTCTCTTTCAGCCATAGGGACATGGTGAAGATCTAGAGGAGGATATATTAGAGGATTGAAAATTTTCTCAGGTCCTTTGTCCTTTGGAGGCATGTTGGTGATGGCTGAGAGAAGGAGTAAAAAAGGGTTGAAAGTAGACAATTCACAGAGAGGCAAAAGGTTTTGGGGACAGGAATAGAAGCAATAATCTGGAAATGATTAGACAGATAGCGTTGCTAGTAGTTGACAATGTTGAGATAGGTGAGCAACCTATAATCAAATCAATTATCAGTGATAAAACATGAATTCAATAACCTATTCACAGAGAGGAACTAGGTATATATAGGAATTTTTGTTTTCCATTAGTGGTGCGGGTTTGTTGAATTAACAGATAAGAAAATTAAATGCTTAACATGTTGATTCTAAAGGGAACAAATATGATTTGATGAAGTTTAACAGACGGATGAGGTGGAAGAAGAGGAATGGCGAAAGTGCAATGGTCAGGTAAGCGATATCAGGAGTAAGGAATTAGCTTTTCAGAGGGGAGTGAGTGGCTTGTGGTTTTACTCATGGGAGGTCTGAAATGATGTGGAGCTGCTGCGTAGGGGTGGGTGCGGTTTGGTATATCGCCCATTTTGGACCCCCCCGGCGGTAAAGCTTGGATGGCGAGTGGGGCCCAAAATTGCATGTGGGCCGTCATATGTGGGAATATGGGCAAAGATGAATCGTGACATGGCGAGGGATTAACCGTGATGTGACGGGATTGCTTGGTGGGGTTGGGAATCTATGTAATATGGTGTTGGGAAATGCATGATATAAGAAAGGGAATCATGAGTGGAGGGGTTATATGGGATTAACTTAGGAATAGTATTAATACCCAAAATTAATATAAAAATGGCAGAGTAAATATTTACTCTTCTTTATTTTTCATCTGCACATGAAAACACATTGGATGTTTGATTATGGCACATTTAGACTAGCAGCCTGTGCATTTTCAAAAACATAAAATGAAGCCTTCCTTTTCTCTTGCTTCCTTAGCATTTTATTTTCCTTTTGCCTTCTTTATTTAGGGTAGCTAACACCTAACATTTTATTGATATGGATGCCTATAAAACGTCAAATTTTCCTAACATTTTATCTTTTCTTTCTCTTGCATCCATGTCGTAACTTAACATTTTAAAATTATTTTGACTAATATGCTAACTTATCAAAACTAAGTAATGTTACAATAGGATCCTAGGCCTTAGTTGAATTTGGCTAGATTTTTAATAATTTAGATGGAAGACCCAAGAACCATCGTGCCTTACCTAGTATGAATTCAAATTTCACTCCTCACCCTTGACTATCTTAAGGGAAACTAGTATATGCATCCTATTTCCTAATGGAATTAACTATTAGGTGGCTCGCAAAATTTATTTAAAAATGAAGCTAATCAATGGGAATTTAAAAATGAGTGATTAGGTGTGATTTCTCCTATTACAAGTGATGAAACGATACTAGGATGAAATTGTGCATCCAAAGAACGGAAATCAACCTCAAATTGCTCTTATTTATTCAGTCCTTTCACCATTATGTTAACTATTTCCCATTAATTAATTTTTCATTTCCTTCATTAAATTAGTATGCTAGTCCTTATGTATGATTTTTTAGTGCATTAATCGGGAGATGAGATAGTATGTTACCTTCTATCTCCTAAGTATCTTGCTAATTTGCCATGACTTAATGCCAATTTCTTATAAAATCTTGCTTTTCTATAGAAATAAGTGAAAAAGGAAGGGTCATAAGTGGGATGAAGGAGAATGAATGTAAGATCAGAACAAAAAATAAATTAGCTCAAATGCAAGGAGCAAATAGGCATTCCCAAAACAATGCAAATATTTAGGGATATAAAAATCACTCTTCGAATAAAAAATAAAATGATAGTTGTGCGAGATTCATACCCAAAAAGGGATGCATTACAAAGGATAATAGGTCATCAATCCAAATAAATGAAAAACACACGAACAACACAAGTTCTATCCAATGACAAATCAAAGGAAACTTAAGGATAAACACACTACAAACATGTAAGTAGAATTGATATAGCATATCCAAGAGATGAGAGTGTTTGTCTTTAATTAGTTTGATTGTGAAAGCCTCACATGTGTGAGAAAAATTTAAAATGTCTGGATTTCATAAAGTAAATATTCTCACATATATTTGAATAGTCAAAGTGAGAATAAGACTACTTTTTCAATAAGATGAGCACTAGGAAATCAATAAGGGCTTAGTGTATTTAAAGAGTCATGTTAGCACTCTGTAATTCCTCTAGGATAAGGACAAGAACCCATAGGTAACCACAAACCACTTTGGGTTGAGAGACTGGTCTTCTCTAACCGGAGGGGGTTCCCTCACTCAAAACTGTAAAGTTTGAAGACTTTATAGCACAATTTCTATAGAGAGTAGATCCATGAAAAAGGATTTAAATGTATTGAGTTGAAGTATAAACAATATGGAAGGTGATAACCCATGACCAATTATTCTTCATTCATTTTACTTATGCAAGTAAAATTGACATATTCTACAAGGTCTTGTTAGGCATGATTTTGGACACTGTAGCAAGTTGTAGTATAGGGGAGAAAAATTGAAGAAAAAACTCTTTCCTATGCAAATAATAATACTATTCATTCATAAGAAAGAAGGATTAAACAATAGAAATAATAGTGATGAGTATAAAACATTTCATTTGCAACTAAAATATGAAAGAGGTTGACTAGAGCAGCTTAACTGAATTCTAATCAACTAATATCATTATACTCATAAAAAGAAAGAAGATAACAAAATAAATAAGAAATAAAAAAGCATAACTCCAAATATCATACCATAAGAATCCTTGCAGAGTATAACTGATAAACCTCAAGTCAAAAGTATTATAATCATGAACTGACCACAATTTCTGAAAAACTAAAAGCAAAACCATATTGAACCATCAACAACCATTTCATATGTATTTTTGAGTTTAAATATGCATATACAAAACATGATAAGAGTATGAACTCACTGCATCCTTGATCCAAACAATGGATTGATCCAAAATCAAAAGAGGAAAACTGCTATTTTAAATGCTCTTCCTCAAAAACAAAAATAATAAAGTGTTTTTTGACTTTAAAACATAGACTTTTTCTAAAAGAAAAATAAAACTGTCTTCGAAGATGACTATAATGAAATGAATATAGCAAAAGCTCAAAAGCTGAATGTTGACTGTGCAAAGGTTGGGTAGCAGCTACACAATGACCGATGCTTTTTCTTCCAAAATTGGTATGTGGCTGGTAACTGAAGGCTTGAGCTAGCTGCCACACCTACTCCATGTTAGCCCCTTAAAATCCTGACAGATCACTTCCTTCCAATATGAGTGCAACAGTGTGGGTAGGGTCTTCGCAGTAGTTGTGCAACAGATGCATAGTGAATTTTCAAAACTTCTTGTTGAATGCCCTCCAAACTTTAAAAAAGTACACTGTGCTACTAAATGTCGCTCCAAAACACCAAAATCATACTATGGTTCTGAATAAAACAACATCAATAACTTTTGAAATTAAAACAAAATTTTAAACGTGAAGTGAGGCCTGATTATCTCCTCTTCCTTTTGCTTGAAGTCTTGTTGTTGGAGGCTTGTGTCTTTGAGGTTTGAGTAGTGGGGTCATTATATTCAATGGGTGATGACAGAGTAGGTTTAGCTTCAGTCATAAGCTTAGACCTCATTTTAGGCACCCTTTCAGGAGAATATTCTTTAGTTGTTTCTTTATACTTATTTAGTAATCCCCATGCCTTATCTAAACTTTGCTTCATGCTCCTTAAATTTGCATCCAACACCATATTCCCGACATACAGATTTTTACATTGTCTCATCACTGGAATGGACCATTTTATAAAATGCTTACCTCTGTCAAGGGCCTTGGATGCCTCATGGACTTCTTTGTCACAATTCTCAAGAATATGCTGCATATATCTCATATAACTATTATTTTCTTGTCTGAACCTCTTGCAATGTTCTTGACTCTCCTCCAACTCTTCTAGGAATCTCAGATATTCTTTCCACTGATCAAAATGTTGCTTTCCAGGTGCTTGAGACAACTTTTTCAACTGTTGTACATAGTTGAGTTTTGATTTGGATGCCCTTGTTTAGGATCCACTGGATTCCATTGCAATTTCCTTGGCATGTTAAGAAAATGAGACATGTTTCCCGTTTCCCATAGAATTTTTTTTTGGAGGTGACTCTGCCTTGTCATCTACTGGTTTGGTTGTTTCCTCCAGGTCCCTATTTTTTCTTTTCAAGGATGCTATTTTCATTTGAACTTTGAAAGTGCTTCTTTCATCTTGATCATCTTGGGGTCATCTTCTTCATATTGCATATCACCTTTTTCAGATTTTGTTATATCTTCCTTCTGCTATGGCTACATTATTTCAACTCCTTTTACTTCTTCCTCTTTGCTATCTTCTTGCTTGTCTCCTTGTGTATCTTCAAAACCACTACTTGAGGGGCTGCCTCTTCCTCATTCTTTTTTACCCTTGACCTTGTCCTAGGTCTCATTACAAACTCCTCCTGGGTTGTATCTTCAACCTTTACCTTAACCCTAGTAGATTATGCTGATGCCACCTACACTTTTTCTTCTTCAATTGTCTTCTTACCCTTTATGCCTTGTTTCCTAGCCTTCTTACCAAGCTTGCTTATGATTTCTTTGATTGGATTTTCATCCTCCTTTTTCACTAATTTTGTCTACTTGATTGTGTGGATGACTTCCTTCTTCGGTGTTTCCTACACTTTATGTTCTTCCTCATCCATTTTCACTGATGAGGACCCAACTTGAGGCAACAAATCAATACTAGAAAGGAAATATGACCAATGCATTTTCTTGTTTTCAATTGCAAACATGAATAAATTTTTTATAAGAGAGAAATGAAATAAATTAGAAACATGATTGTCCTTCTGAATCTAAACTTTGGCTGCTATTCTCTCTAAGATTCTGAGTAAGAAATAAGGTAAATTCATGGGTTTGTTCTCTGTAAAATTCCACAAAAACCTCAAATGATATTGATACACCCTACTAAATTTGCCTTCACAGGTGAAGTACCTCTAAATGAATTTCAAAAGTTCAATATGTTTCTCTTGAAGGTATATAGTGGGAAAAGTTGTAGAAAACTTATCCATGAATTTTGGCTTAGAAAACTGTTTGAAAGCTAGGATGTTTAGTTCATCTCCCTAAAACCATTTATCCCCTACTATAGGGTGATTAGTGGCATCAACAATGAACTTTTCAGTCATGAAAATTTCCAGGTTTCCTAGCTTAACTTTGTCGTCATGAAAATTCAGGGCAAACATACTAGTGAGCCTCGTATTGTGACCTACCTTTTGGACCTTCTGGAAAATAGGGAGACAACCTACATTTTCAAAGCTACCCTAATAGCAGGTGAGGAATTTATTAGGTTTAGGGTGTTGGGATCAGTGCGCACTAGATCCCCAGCTTTCTCGCTAACAACATGAGCCATTTAATCCTGATACCTAGAAGGTAAAACTCATTTTTAAAAGAGGCTACGTGTATAGGTATAAGGGTGCAACACTAGGGAATGGTGAAAACACAATTCACTTAAACAATTATATTAGCAAATGGTGACAAGATAGGTTTCTGATGTTGAAAGTGAGCAGGAAAAACTCAAATCCACTTTAAATTTTACTTCAAACTTTCAACATTATAAAATGACTACATTTACAACTTATGAAACACGACTGAAAACTTGAAAATGTGATTATTGTAGGTTTTAGCCCCATACAGAAATTAGCTGCATATGAATTGTAAAACATAGAAAATAAATAATGTAAGAGCATAACACTAAAACACATATACACAGAGATTTTCCCCTGGATCCCAAAACCAGGACTGCCAACTTGATTTTTCATTATGTTCCTTTCAATGTTATAATACATATTTATACATGCCGAAGCATGCAATACCATGGATTGAAAAGCCATCACGTCCAATACCATGGGCTAAAAACCATTGCATCCAAAAAACATGTGCGAAAATCATGCACAAAACCATAGGTGGGTCCGCCCAACCTAACATAGGGTCCAAAACCAAAATTTCCTAAAGTGGGGTTATGGGTACACCTCAAGCCCCCTATGACCCTCTCCCTCTAACCCCCGGTTAACTACATGGGCTATTCATGGAAAGAATATAACACAACCCAACAATTATAGCCTTGATGGAAAAACAGAGTGTGCGTAGTGATCTTTCCTTTAACAGAGAATGTGACAAAGCTTGGAAAAATTCAATCAGAATATAAAATAGTGAATACACATGCAAGGCCACTGACTCCTACCTCTCACAACTCTGAGAATGAACTGTGCACTGTTGAAAACCCTGTGCAACACCACATGTCCTTAGTAGCCTCTACGCAGTACATCATAACAAAATTCTTGAACTTCTTAGATATCTTCCTTCAATGGATCCCCAATAGGTGAACCATTTCACTCGCCTGTGAGAAAAAATAATAAAAATGGTAGTTCTCTTGGGTGATTTGAAAATCATTCAAATCCTATGATGACATAATTAAACTGGTTTTTTAATTAGCACTTCACCTGAAAGGAATCATATAAAATTTTTGAGAGTGTGAAAAGATATGGTGGTATGATGTGAGTATGATGGTCAAAATCATATATGATGTATTTTGGGTGTATTTCAATCATTGCATGAAATGATGTTTTGGTAGAGGAATTTAAGCCTAAGGTTAGGGGGCTTAGGATAATGGGGATTTTAGGCCTAAACAAAAATGTGGGATGGGATAAATGTTTTGAAATAAGGGATAATTCGAAAGAATGAGGGGATAAGGGAAGAAAAAATGTAGGACTAGGGGAATAGATGTAGAATAGGGACAAAGAGGAATGCATGATGAAGAAGGAACTATAATCATTTCCATATGCAGAGGGGATACATGGAGTGAAATCATTTTACTCGAAAAATTTAGAGTGAATTCAAGAATGTCTTGATGATGGATCCTTGCTGGGATTTGAGATGTTGATGAAAAATGGTTATTACTGTGGGTTCTCCGGTTACTAAATTAAAAGATATAAACCATAGATGTCTTAAATCTAGAATCATTTCCTTATGCGGAGGGGATACATGGAGTGAAATCATTTTACTCGAAAAATTTAGAGTGAATTCAAGAATGTCTTGATGATGGATCCCTGTTGGGATTTGAAAAGTTGATGAAAAATGGTTATTACTATGGGTTCTTCGGTTACTAAATTAAAAGATATAAACCATAGATGTCTTAAATCTAGAATAATTTCCGTATGCAGAGGGGATACATGGAGTGAAATCATTTTACTCGAAAAATTTAGAGTGAATTCAAGAATGTCCTGATGATGGATCCCTGTTGGGATTTGAAACGTTGATGAAAAATGGTTATTACTATGGGTTCTCCGGTTACTAAATTAAAATATATAAATCACAGATGTCTTAAATCTAGAATCATTTCCCTATGTGGAGGGGATATATGGAGTGAAATCATTTTACTCGAAAAATTTAGAGTGAATTCAAGAATGTCTTGATGATGGATCCCTATTGGGATTTGAAACGTTGATGAAAAATGGTTATTATTGTGGGTTCTCCGGTTACTAAATTAAAAGATATAAACCATAGATATCTTGAATCCAGAATCATTTCCCTATGCAGAGGGGATACATGGAGTGAAATCATTTTACTCGAAAAATTTAGAGTGATTTCAAGAATGTCCTGATGATGGATCCCTGTTGGGATTTGAAACATTGATGAAAAATGGTTATTACTATGGGTTCTATAGTTACTAAATTAAAATATATAAACCACAGATGTCTTAAATCCAGAATAATTTCCCTATGCGGGAGGGATACATGGAGTTAAATCATTTTACTCGAAAAATTTAGAGTGAATTCAAGAATGTCTTGATGATGGATCCTTGCTAGGATTTGAGATGTTGATGAAAAATGGTTATTACTGTGGGTTATCCGGTTACTAAATTAAAAGATATAAACCATAGATGTCTTAAATCTAGAATCATTTCCTTATGCGGAGGGGATACATGGAGTGAAATCATTTTACTCTAAAAATTTAGAGTGAATTCAAGAATGTCTTGATGATGGATCCCTGTTGGGATTTGAAAAGTTGATGAAAAATGATTATTACTATGGGTTCTTCGGTTAATAAATTAAAAGATATAAACCATAGATGTCTTAAATCCAGAATAATTTCCCTATGCAGAGGGGATACATGGAGTGAAATCATTTTACTCGAAAAATTTAGAGTGAATTCAAGAATGTCCTGATGATGGATCCCTGTTGGGATTTGAAACGTTGATGAAAAATGGTTATTACTATGGGTTCTCCGGTTACTAAATTAAAATATATAAATCACAGATGTCTTAAATCTAGAATCATTTCCCTATGTGGAGGGGATATATGGAGTGAAATCATTTTACTCGAAAAATTTAGAGTGAATTCAAGAATGTCTTGATGATGGATCCCTATTGGGATTTGAAACGTTGATGAAAAATGGTTATTATTGTGGGTTCTCTGGTTACTAAATTAAAAGATATAAACCATAGATATCTTGAATCCAGAATCATTTCCCTATGCAGAGGGGATACATGGAGTGAAATCATTTTACTCGAAAAATTTAGAGTGATTTCAAGAATGTCCTAATGATGGATCCTTGTTGGGATTTGAAACATTGATGAAAAATGGTTATTACCATGGGTTCTATAGTTACTAAATTAAAACATATAAACCACAGATGTCTTAAATCCAGAATAATTTCCCTATGCGGGAGGGATACATGGAGTTAAATCATTTTACTCGAAAAATTTAGAGTGAATTCAAGAATGTCCTGATGATGGATCCCTGTTGGGATTTGAAACGTTGATGAAAAATGGTTATTACTGTGGGTTCTCTGGTTACTAAATTAAAAGATATAAACCATAGATGTCTTAAATCCAAAATCATTTCCCTATGCGGAGGGGATACATGGAGTGAAATCATTTTACTCGAAAAATTTAGAGTGAATTCAAGAATACCCTGATGATGGATCCCTATTGGGATTTGAAATGTTGATGAAAAATGGTTATTACTATGGGTTATTCGGTTACTATATTAAAAGGAACTAGAATGTTTGTAACCATATTTTCTTTGTCATCATTCTCTTTTATTATAAACCCACTGTTCAGTTGGACTTTACCAAACCCCCAAAATTCTGACTCAAAAACATAATGACAACTTTCTAGCTCAGACACCCCTTCCCATTAATGATGATGACCTTGATGACCAAATGAAAAACCATTTTCATAATGACTTCCCAGGCAGTGGTTAGTCAAACTCATAAGAGTGAAAACATTTGTGAGTTTGACCCTTTGTATGACAACATAACTAAGAATTTTCGAAGAACTTTGACTACAAGTAAACTAATCGACTCTAACATTGGCTCCATTGGGGATGGTAGCCTCCCTGTGAGGTGCTAAGAATGACACTGCAGACCAGGAGTGTATCCATTCAAAAATGGAAATAATGTGCAAAACTAAGAAAAATAATGACAATTATAGAAAAATTTAATGACCAAACTGACTAAAAAAGACTACATAACTGACAGAATCCTATCTGAAAAACTAACTTATATATTGCAGTAGAAATCTAGTACCTCACGGCCTTCGCCTCGGGCTTCAAATCCCAACTACTACTACCCACAATTGCATTATTCAAAAGTAAAAAGGTATAGACAAATACATGATATTACAACTATGAAATTATGTGAGAAAATGCTTTAGCAGTCTGCCATTTACAGGCCCTGCCCTGACTGGTTGATCAGATAAATCCTCAAGAAGATAAGATTTTTTTCCCATGAATGCAACAATCTTAAAAGGTCCTTTCCAATTTTTTTTGAAATTTTCACTTTTTCCGTTATTTTCATTTCAGTCATCCCACTTTATACCAAATCTCCAATTTTAAAATCATTTGCCTTCATTATTTTATCATAAATTCTTTTTATTTTGTCTTGTATCAACTGTGTATTTTTAAACACCTCTTCTCTAGACTGTTGAAGTTGAATCATTTGTCCAATCCTTCGCTGCATGTCATTTGGCTCTACCTCAGCCTCCTGCAACATCTTCATAACTAGGATTACCAATGAGGAAGGGAAGAGTGCATCTATTCCATAGACTAGTTGAAACAGAGACATACCTATCAACTTCTTAGTACTCATATGGTCTTCCCACAACTTAAGTACCAACTTTCTGTGCCAACTCTTCTTATTTTCTTGCAACATTTTCTTGATAATATTTACCAAACATTTGTTTGAGGATTCTGCCAATCCATTAACCTGAGGGTAATAGGTTGTAGAATGTCCTAAAACAATGTTATATTTTTAACATAACTCTATCATCTTTTTAGATCTGAAAGCAACAACATTCTATGTGATAATCTTTTGTGGACAACCAAAACAAAAAAAAATGTTATCTTCCAAAAAATGGATGATTACCGTGTCTGTAGCTTGTCTAGTTAGGGTTGCCTCAATCCACTTGGTAAAATAGTCAGTTTCTGTCAATATCCACTTGTGTTGTCTAGAAGAAGTGGGATGAATTTCACCAATAAAATTGAGTACCCATTACTGAAATGGTGACTCAACTGCTATAGGCTTCAGGGTCAATGGGAGCAACTTCTTTCTTCCCTCAAACATCTTTCATTTTCGACAGTTGTCCACCTTTTTATAAACATTAGCAAACAAACTGCCAATAAAGGCCATCTCTTAAGATCTTGCTCGCTATGGTTTTCCAATATAAGTGCCTGCCACAATCCCCTTTATGAAACTGCGCCATTGTTTCTTGAGCCTCATCTTCTAATAAACAATTGAGCAACATTCTACGAGGGTCCTTCCAGTACAATAATTGAAAAATTTATTGCTTTTAACTTTATAAAGAGAGCTTTAGTTTTAGGCCAACCCATAGATTCTTGTAAATGCTGAAACATATATAAAATATTAGCATACTAAGGTGAGGTAGAAAGCCTTTCTGGAACTTGTTGGACATTTCTTGAGAGATCCTCTTTTGCTAGGATAGCTAAGAAATTGATTTGGAGAGACTACAAATTGGATTTTTCCATCATTCAAGCCAAGCCCTAACCTTTAATCAATTTTGTTGGTTTGATCTCTATGTCATATTCAAGTATTGCAACGATCCACCTACCCCTCTGTTATAGCTCCAAATCTCACTATTATGGTTTGTGATGCTGCACTCATGGCCTAGGGAAACCCCTCCTTCCAGACCTGGTCCCAAATTTAAAAAACAATGTTTTATTCCTTGTACGCAACATTGTCCTGAGTTAAACGCATGTATACGCGGGTCTGCATATACCCAACCCGCATATATGTATTAAAACACTTAAAAAAATATAAAACTCCTTATTTTCGAGCGGAGATCGCGGGTTTTACCTGCTGATCACCTGTTAGTGCCCGTGGCCCAACTGTTCCCAACCAACTCCTAACTAAAAAAATAATTTGGGATTGGTATAAAAAGACATCAAAGGGAAGGCCTAAAGGAGGAGAGAAGAGAGAGAAAGGTTATTATACTTAGATTTTCCCCTGACCAGGTCTGAAGACCCTTGTGCCTTCTGCACTTCCCCCATTTGTACAGTAAACCCTTGTTTCCTTGTGATTTGATGTTCATCCACTAGTTATTGCATCATGGAGTGAGTCTTGGAAGGAGATATGCTAGAGGCTTGAGGCTAGACAGATCCGGAAGGAAGGTTTGCTTGGAGCCCGCGAAAGGCTACTCAAGTGATATTACTCCTTTTGTACATTCTATTTATCTATAATAAAGAAACACGTCTTGGTTCCCGATATGCTTCTTCTTTATGTTTATGATGTTCATGTTTGAATTTCATGTATGAATGGTTGTTCAAATTTCATAACTAACTTCCTTCTTTTATAACATAAAGATGATTTCTGTATAAGTCTTTGTCCATATACTGCTGCATTCTTTGGAATTGGTTGTTTTGTAGGACAAGGGAGTGAAAGGGACTTGAAGAAGGGTTTGGACCCTTGAGGAACTTCTCGAACATAGGACCTGAGGTACGTCCTTCTTACTTTAGAATTTTCTTATTATAGCGTAATGACTGTGTGAATGTGTGTTTCTCTATTTAGACAACTTTCAGTCTGCCAGGGTTTCCACCCAAAAGCCCTAGGGGAGAAAATCCCTCAACAGAATTGGCGACTCCGCTGGGGACAACACTCTTGTTGTTCCTAGTTTGGGTGTTTGTCAAGCCAATCAGGGCTCAGTTGCTTGTTGGTTTGCTGTTACTGTCTGATCTGTTCTTGACTTCTGAGTTTTGCCAGTTTCTTCAGTTTGTTTTTTATTTTTCTTGAAATCTTTCATATACGCTATTTTCCTTAGTTACAGAAGCGTATAAACGCTTGTTTCCTGAACTAAACCCGCGTATACGTAGGTTTCCTCAGGGACAGTCGCGTATACATGCAATCTGCACTTAAGCGCAGTCGCATATATCTTGCAAATTTCAAGATTTATAAATTTTTGTGTCTCTGAAGTTTGTTTGGTGTTTTGAGTCGTTTGAAACAGTCATTTTTTGCCAGTATCAGTTGTCTGTGTTACATCAAGCATCTTACTCCGATTTCTCTCTGATTATAAGGAGTATTGATCTTGTTTTGTGTTTGCAAGCGTCATCATCTTTTTGCTTAAAGCACGCAATATTTCTTGTTTGGAATCTTGGCTGCTCTGATTTATCAGAGCAGAAAGATTGTTATCAATCTTTGTGTTGAATTTTGCTTTTGGTGGCTTTTTGTTTGCTTGACAAAATCATTTTTGTGACCATTTACTTCTTGCTTTCATCAAAGTTGTCAATTGATGCTTTCTTGAAATTGTCTTTTTGATGTTTTTTGGTCTTTGTTACCAAAGATTTCATTGCTGCTTTCGGTTGTTAAAAAGCCTTTTTACAATACACGTTTGCTTTTGTTGAGTTTTCATTCATTGTATGGTGTCAACTTGCAAAAGTGTTTCTTGCTTATTGTTTCAATCGCGAAGTTTCAGTTTGTTGAGAGCATTTTTCAAAAAGACTTTTTTGTTTCTACTTTGAAGAGAACTTTTTGAAAAGTTTTGTTTTGCTTTCTTGAACTTGCTTTTCATTTGGTTTCCTTTTGGTGAGTGAAAGTGCTTTATGTTTATCTTGAGTTTTGTTTTTAGTATTTAGACGAAATGAATGGTAGCATCTCATATTCCATCTAGATATTGTAAGTGGCAAAACAAAATTTGATAAGCAAAGAACCTTTCATTTCTTGTTTTAGAGTTGTTTTCAATCTTGCACCAAGCATCTAGTTGTTGCATTAGGATAGATTTGCATCTCTTTAGGCATAAATAGTTTTGTTAACTTTTGAGTGTGAAGTGTGAATTAAAGAAAAGAAAAGAAAAGTTTATTTCATTAGAAGTTTCCTTTTGAACCCTGTAGAAATTACTCTTCATCGAAAAACAATGACAAAGTGCACATGCATATAGTTAGGTTTTATTAATTTCTTTTGCGTCAAAAAAACACCACTAGTTTCACTTCCATCATCCCTTGACTTAAAGAACAACCCTTAAAAATAAGCGCTAACTAAAATTCACTAGAAAATTTTCTTTTAAGTTAAATACACCAACAAGTTTTAGGATTTTAGGGCCTTGGATTAGGTGAGTGGAGAGTTAACTCTCCAAGGCCATATTAAACATCAAACATAGGAGTCTGATTAACGAGAGAAAATCCAATAGCGTTAGGAAGACCAGGAAAGCTCCGGATCTGGGAGTTAAGCACGAGGGTCTGTGAAGATGGGGAAGAGAGATACCCCCTCTCCTACTTGTCCGAACTTACCTCACGACTGTTCTGCCTGGCTTCTGCGACGAGTTGGTATCCATAGTTGCTTCTCCTAGGGAACTACATAGGTGGCTGCGGAGGGGAATCCCGTGGCACCTGAGGTCGACGTTGTATCACTCTCAAACAACACTACTGGAGGGCACCCTTGCGAAGCTTGGGGCTTGCACTGGCGCAGGACTGTTGTTAGAGGTCAGCATAACTTCCTCTGATACCTTTGCTGATAGGCCTGGGCCCTCATCATCCCAGACTATCTTCGGAAGGCCCCTTATTTTTCACTTTCTCGTATTTTGGTGTTCGGTCCTAATCACCTAGAGCGGAAATACTTGGAAGTTGTTTGACTGGCTATATCTTTAGGGACTTTATAGTGTGTTCTCTGTGCTCTTAGTTTCCCTAGCTTTAAATTTTTTGAGTCTTTAGTTAGATTTTAAACAAGAAATTCAAAGTGGCTGACCGATCTCCTAGACGGTCTCGAAGAATTCGTGGTCTTTCACCACCGAGTTTAGAGCCTTCTCCGAGAAGGCGCAAAGGTAATAATATCGGTGGGTTTTGTCCCACGGAAATTGACGCATCGGGGATTGATCCTCCTCTCGGGGGAATTAGTATTGAAGCAAGGCCTGGTACTTCCGTGGAACAAGAGAGGAACACTCCAGTTCTTTCTTAAGTTCGCTTACAAGTGGAGGATAATATTGAGGTAGAAGAACTTTAAGAGTCGTTAGTGGCTCCGAATTCTCCTCTACCATCCAGTCATCCACACGTATTGCAATACGTTGGGACTCCGACACATAGACCGTCAAGTCTAGGTTACGCTACGCGCTTACCTTCGATGACCACTACTGGAAGCATGGCTTCTACAAGTGCTACGACTGTATAGACTCCCATATCTGTACAAGGGGGTGGGACTATTTCCATCCCATCCATCTCTTTATTTAGATCTTTTGCTAGCACATCTTTTGTTGGGTCTACCTCCATTCCGTCCACGATTGGAAATTCCCAAACCAATGCTCTGGATTCTTCCCATTTGGCGCCCATTCACAGGGCATTCCTTCAGCTCCGTTCGGGGCTGCCACGCCATTGAGTGGATTGGCTTCGTTCCAAGGTTTTCCATTCGGAAGTGGTCATATACCACATTCCAACCCTACCATAGGATCCATGCCTTTTTCTTCTGTAGGACAAAGCAACAATCCTTTCCAAGGTTGGAATAACCCTAGGCTTAGTAGTGCCAGAACTGGGAATCCATTTTTCGGCCAGTATGGGAATAGGCCATATACCACGGTTAGTTCATTCCAAAGTATTCCTCCCCTAGCTTCGGATTGGAATCCATATCAGGGGTTATCAACTCCTTACAATCCTTTAGGAGGAAACTTTGCTGGGTATGGTGGTTATACGGCTAAAGTTGGTCAAACTCTGAGTTTTGCTGGGTCACAAGGCTTGCCTCTCGGCTCAGCGGGTTCTACTAGTTACTTTGGGTAGCCTAGTGCCTTCCAAAATCCAGGCCAATCTTTTCAGAGCTTCGGGAGTGCCGCCCAGTCAGGGTGGAATCCCTAAGCTCCTCCTAGACTTCCGTTTCTGGCAATGTTGAACTTGCCAGACCTCACTAAGTTAACTAATGACCCAATCAAGTATAATCCAGCCTAGCCTCTGGTCCCAACTAAACTCCCTTCAGATATTCCAAAATTCGAAGGGAAGAGTGGTGAGGATCCGGGTGACCACGTAACCACGTTCCACTTATTGTGCTCATCGAACTCCCTGATCGACGACTTGGTTAGGTTGAGATTATTTCAATGCACCTTGACTGGTAACGCGGCCAAGTGGTATATAGAGTTGCTTGGGGGCAGCTTTACATCATTCGCCGACTTAGCCAATATTTTATTGAACCATTTTCAGTTGCCCGTCCGGTATGATGCCGGAACCGAACAACTGGCCACTTTTCGTCAGGATAGGGCAACTCACATTTCTGATCACATTCAGGAATGGAGACAGAGAAAGAGGCTCATTAAAGCCGAAATCCCTCCAGAGTACCATCTCGAGTGGTTCTTGAAGTCTTTAATACCTGAGATCTCCAAGGATGTCTCCATGTCTGAGGTCTATTATGAGGAGCAAGCCATTTTTAGGGCCCAACAATTAGAATTGATCTACTCTCAGTATGGTATCCTACAAAAGTACTTGCCAGATGCTCCTAAGTCTAAGGTTGACATAGCTAAGCTTAAGCCAGGTCCCCACACGGATGGTATTGTTGGGTCGATATACACAAATGCGGTGAACTTGTTGAATCAATTGCAACAGTTGTCTTTACAAGCTACTTCTAACAACCAAGTCACATCGTCTAACCCTTCCGCTTCCCAAACTTCTTCGATTAATGCCGTCCAATCTGATAACCCCAAAGGAAATCAAAATTCCAATGGGAAAAAGGACGAGGTAAGAAAAAGAACCAGGATGGGAAGCCTGATGCAAATAAATCCGGCAATAATGCTGGTGGTGGTAGAAATGAGTCAAAAAAGAAAGTTAAGTTTCCATGCAAGTTGTGCAGTGGAGACCATTTAACTCATCTTTGCCCAAAGATTGAAGACGCTCAGTGCTTGTTAGGGCAACAAGGGACTTCTAGTTCCCAAGCTATGTTAACCAACCCTTTTCCCCAAGGGCAACAACTTCTTGTTGGCATGAGTTCAAACCCTGGAACCTCCACAGGGGGCAACCAGGAAGGGGAAAAATCATCGAATGTTTTCATGATGGGTTCTAACGTCTATGTGGCTACTCGATCACGTGATTATGGTGGAGCCAAAACTTCCAAGGAAAAGGCTGTTCCCGGAAGTACTGACCTTCATATCGAGTGACCCCCTGTTGAGACTATACCACGGATGCTGAAAGGTTCCGCTAAATGCGCGACTATTAATCCTAATTCTATGGACGCCCAGAATTACTCGATTGTGGAGGATTTGGCTCAGAGCCTATGCACCATGTCCGCTTTAGAGGTTGTCCAGTCGTGTCCGGCTCAGAGAAGTGCTTTACTTTCCGTGATTGGGGCAGTCGATCTAGCTAATTCTTTAGTGCTCACTTTCGACATGTTAAATGTCAAAAAGCAACTCCCTCATCACATGGATTTTCAAATAAGGTCTACATATCGGAAAATTAACATTTTTCGTACCGTTATTGATGAAGGGGCTTCCACGTGCGTTATGTCGATGTCATGTTGGAAGGTTATTGGATCGCCTTCAGCCGTTCCTTCACCTACCGTCTTGACTGCATTCGATGGCCATTCTCATAAGCCACATGGGATTATCCCAGCCTTTCCTATATGTGTTGGGGGGAAGGTCGTTAATATTGAAGTAGAAGTCGTAGATGCTAACCTAGACTATAATCTCCTCCTAGGAAGGAACTGGGTATACGAAATGGATGCCGTTGTTTCGACTTTGTTTCGTGTCATTTGCTTTCCTCATGAGGGGAAAATCGTAAAGGTTGATCAATTGGATTATTTTCCAGTTGATCCTCAAGCAAGCTCCAACTCTACTGTTCCTTTAGTGGATAACCCTCATCCACCTACTGAGAATCTAGGAGTAGGGATGTATTCCTCGTTGATGGGTACTTTTGAGTTTCCCTCTCCTATCGCTAAAATCAATTCCATTTCATCATCTAAGGAGTTTTCTCGAGATGGGTTCTTTCGAACTCGTTATTTTTCAGACCCTTGGACCTTGCCTTCACCTACGGCCACATTAGTTGAAGGACAAGAGAATGAAATGGAATTTCCTATATCTGCAACTGAGCTTAGATATCAGTCTATCGTTAACTCTGTAGATGACCATTCTACTCCTTTTTCCGAAGAGGAGTTAGATGGCGATGTGGCCCCCGCTTGGAGCCTTAATTCTACCTCTGCTTTGGACTGCTTAGATTCAGTTTTACCATCGGAAGAAGCAATTCTTGAAGCAATGATGGGCATAGATCGACCTTGGGAATATTTACACCATCGTTCATACTTTCTTCCTCCATTGCAGGAGGTAGAATCTAGATTCTCCGAGCTCTGCTCTAGTGATGTTTGTACGGTGTCAAACCCTTTGGCTCTAGCACACGTTTGTGCCAAAGGTAATATGTCGGTGATTTCAAAAACAACACCTATAAACGTCTCTAGGGACCCTAACACGATCGAGAATCTCTTCATCGGAATTGAGTATTCCCCTGAAGAAATTCAAATTTACACCGACCTTTTCAAAGAATTTCGGGATGTATTTGCTTGGTCTTACGAAGAAATGCCTGGCATTGACCCATCTATAGTTCAACATGAGATCAAGATGTATGAAAACGCCAAAGCAGTTCGTCAAAGGCTTCGGCCGGTCAACCCTAGGAAAGCAGCAACTATCAAAGCGGAAGTGGAGAAGCTGCTAAAGGCAGGTTTTATATACCTTGTTCCTCTTACTAATTGGGTTTCTAATCCAGTCCCTGTAGACAAAAAGCAAGGAACAATCTGAGTACGCATCGATTTTAGGGACCTAAACAAGGCTTGTCCCAAAGATAATTACCCCACACCGTTTATTGATCAGATTATCGACGAGTGTGCGGGTAATGAGATTTTTTCCTTCATGGATGGATTCTCTGGTTATAATCAAATTTCTATCCGTCCTGAAGACAAACATAAGACAACCTTTATATGTCCCTGGGGTACCTTTGCATATAGAAAGATGCCTTTTGGTCTTAAAAATGTTGGAGCTACCTTTCAGCGGGCCATGTCATATGCTTTCCATGACATCAAGCATGTCATCGAAGCATAATTAGATGATCTCGCTACTCGTTCTCGAAAGAGAACTGATCACCCTAGTCACCTTCGAATGGTCTTTGAGCGATGTCGTTTTTATATAATCCGGTTGAATCCCAACAAGTACGTTTTCGCGGTTACGTCCGGTCGGTTTTTAGGGTTCATTGTGTCAAATGAAGGGATACGGGTTGATCCCTTCAAGGTTGAGGTAATAGTTCGGTTGCCTCCCCCGTCCTCAATTCGTCAACTTCAGAGTCTTCAAGGGAAGGCTAATTTCTTAAGGCGATTTATAGCAAACTATGCCGAGATCACTAAAGGGTTCATGCGTTTGCTACGCAAAGGAGTTCCATTTGTATGGGACGAATTTGCGCAATGATCATTTGATGCTTTGAAAAAAGCATTAGTCTCTACCCCGCTTTTGAGTCCACCGGATTATGGCAGAGACTTCCTTTTATATCTCGCTGCAGCAGAATCAACCATTGGTACAGTTCTGGTTCAAGAGGATGATGCTCTCACCGAGCATGTGATTTATTATTTGAGTCGAGGCTTAATAGGTCCTGAACTTCGCTATTCTCCGGTTGAGAAGTTGGCCTTGGCAGCCGTCCATGCTGTCCAGCGGCTCCGTCATTATATTCTGCTACGCAAAACTTTTGTCTTAGCTGCGGTCAATCCATTTCAATTTGTCCTCAGTAGGCGAGTGATTGGGGGCAAATATAATAGATGGATAGTCATATTGCAAGAATTCGACCTCGAGTTCTTGTCTGCCAAGTCTAAGAAATCCATGGTTTTCACTGAGCTAATTTCTGAGCTACCTTGTGGAGAGGATACGGTTTATGAGGAAAGTTTTCCCGACGAACATTTATGCCTCATCTCTTCACTCGACCCTTGGTATGGAGATATCATTGTCTATCTCCAAACTTTGAAGTTTCCCTCTACTTTCTCCAAGGATGAACGTCGTAAATTACGTCACCTGGATAAAAATTATGTTATCATTGGTGATACCTTATATTGTCGAGGGGTTGATTCAATCCTTCGGTGCTGTTTAACCTTGGAGGAAGCAGAGTCAGTGCTAAATGATTGCCACAGTGGAGCTTGTGGTGGTCATCTATCAGGGCTTGCTACAGCCCAGCACATCTTACGTGCCGACTATTTTTGGCCTTCACTTTTTAAAGACTGTGTGGAAGCGGTCAAACATTGCCACCCTTGTCAGATCTTTACTCGAAAGATGCGTGCTCATCCAGCTCCTCTTTTTCCTGTTGTCACAGTTGGTCCTTTTACTAAGTGGGGTATCAATTTTACAACTTGTAATCTGCCTCCAACGGCGAATCACAAGTACATTATTGTGGCCATAGACTACTTTACGAAGTGGGCTGAGGCCATGCCCACTTATAAAAATGATAGTGACACGGTAGATTTGTTTCTTTTCAATCAGGTTATCTCAAGATTCGGTGTCCCGAGAGAGATTGTCACTGATCATGGCAGTCACTTCCAGAATCAACTGATATCTGAATTGGCTCTTAAATTAGGTTTTCGCCAAGAGCATTCGTCTCCTTATTATCCTCAGGCCAATGGACAGGTCGAGGCAGTCAATAAAACTCTTAAGACTAGACTCCAACGGAAAATCGACAAAAATCGGTCCAATTGGCACGTTATGTTGTATTCGGCTCTTTGGGCATACCAGACCTCCGTAAAGACTGCTACTGGTTTTACACCTTTTCAGTTAGTTTACGAGATGGAATCTATCTTCCTAATTGAATGTGAAATTCCATCTCTTAAGTTAGCTTTAGAGCTTCTTCCAGAGACTTCGAGTCTCGAAGAGCGCCTCCTTCACTTGGAACATCTCGATGAGCAACGTCGAGATGCCGCCACGATGAATGAGGCTCATAAGAAAAGGGTCAAAACGCAGTATGATAAATCTGTCCGTCCTCGAGTCTTTTTTGAAGGCGAACTTGTCTTGGTCTATGACCAAGATAAAGATGCCTTGGGGGCAGGAAATTTTAAGCCTATGTGGTACGGTCATTTCATTATTAAACGAGTTTTAGAAAAAGGGTCGTATGAGTTAATCGATTTTGAGGGAAACAAGCTGGCGGAGCCCCGAAACGGGCTCTACCTAAAGAAGTACTTTGCTTAAGTAGAAGTTAGGCAATGGCTTCTTTGTATATTATGTATATTTGTACATACATCGAGAGTTTTGTGATGTCAACACTTTTTGGTCTGCTGTTGCAGGTGTTGATGGATGACTTGGATTATTTTGGGTTCGCCGATGGTGCTAGCCGGCACACTCAGAATCTCGCTTCCACAGCTTGCGTAATTTATTATCCAACTGGTCAATTGATGGCATCAAGAGGCGTATGCATTGGTCCTGCTTCGAATAATATGGACGAGTATACCACCCTTATTAATTTACTATCCGAGGCAATCTCTTATGGGATCGACTCGTTGGTAGTGTATCTCAATTCTCAATTGATAGTGTCTCAATTAAATAACATTTATCGGGTAAGGGATCCATGTTTATATCGCCAATATTTAAGAGTGAGGTTGTTGCAAAGATCATTTGTTTATATTAATTATTTGCACATTCTAAGATCTCATAATTGGTTAGCTGATTCTATCGCTTAATCAAGCATTTGACTGGCACATCAATCATTCATCATAATAAATCAAAGCATCAAGGTTCAAACTGTATATATATATATATATATATATATCATCATAAAAGTATCTCGATTGTACATATGTTGTCCAAAAATATACAAAATTGGGACTCAAACGCCCATAATCATGTCCGGCATATCTAATGCCCCGGCTCAGGATGAGCGGCCAAGTAGGTAACTATCGCATTGGCTACACGCTGAAAAGTGTGAACCTAGTCACGTGGCATGCCAACCACATGATGCTGCATATCCTCCGGAAGGTCCTCTATAGCATCCATCGGTACTCGACAGCTCAGTCTCGTCAGGTGTCGCTGGACGTTCTGTAGAGTACGTTCCGTCTCAACAGCCGCTTCTTCGGCTCCTCGGCCGCATCGTTTGTGCCGTGGGAGTCCATCTAGTCGCACTGGCCCAATGTCTGGATCATGATCATTATATTAGTCATTTGAATCTCATCAAAAAATATTTTTCAAAATGCATTATTATATTTGAAAAATCCAAAAAAATCATAAAATCAAAAAATCCTTACTGATCTCGCCCCATGCTACGTTTGGCGGTAATGCTAGGTTAGGATCTCCTCAGAAGTCCAGCCCAGCATAGGGGTAATCATCCACGGCGATGATCTACTGATCCCACCAGGTGAAGAAGTCATCGTGAAAAGAAGTCCTAGGAACCTCCCCACCCCCCAGACGTTTCATCAGATCAACCCACCGGTCCATGAGTGGATCGCGTGGGTTGCTGATGGAAACTGCTATCCTAGGGCGGAGTGCAGGAATCCTCTCGAAGAAGAAGGTGCACAAGATAGTCCCATAGCCGAAGTTCTTGGTCTGTCCCCTCTTAATGGAAGTGAGCTTTCTCTTCATGCTGGCCAGAAGAGGAGTACACCAGTCAAACACTGTAGTGAGACGATCCACTGCCACGCTCATGGTGAGCCATGATGCCTGATACAGAGAGGACGATCCATTCACTCGAGCTATGGTGAACAGGATAATCCTTAGCGATAAACTCGCTACGTGTGTGATAGAGATCTGGCTCCGAACTTTCTTGGGATGTCCTGGGCAGTATATCTGAACATAGTCCTCTATGGTGAGGCTACTCCGCGTTCTGCCCTGGGACTGTACTACCTCTCCCCTTCAGGAAAGGCTCGTGATAAAATATATATCCTCCACTTCCACTATGAGTGGCATCTGATCAATCATGAAGGCTTCCTCCTCGACATCCCAATAGTTAATGAGCATTTCAAGCAGTCTCACATTGGCTTTCATGTTTGGCAGTTTGAAGAATTTGAGCAAGCCGCATCCTCGAAAAGCATCCAAGGCTTGAGGATCATTCATATTTTCATTATCAACTGCTGCATGTTCTCTTTCACGCCAGGTGATTGGCATCCTGAGAAAAAATTGGGTTTCAACCGTTAGTTTTTGATTAAAATTGACTCACGGCGTATACGCGTGTTACTGTATACATAGTCACGTATAGGGCCCGCGTGTATGTGGGTTTCATATTATCAACCCGCGTATACACCGCGGTGAAATTTTGAACAATAGTTCAATGGTGAAAGATCAATGGAAAATCCTAAAACTAGTCACAATGAATTAAAAGCTAAGTGTAAGGGTTACCTGGAAGATTTTGAAGAATTTGAACGGTCGAATTTTGTACACGAGAAATTTGCTCCTTTCGCTCCAAATGTTTTCTCTCCAACTCAATTGGTAACAATGGTGAGTCCAAAATCCTTTTTATAAGTTTTGAAAATGCAAATTTTTTTCAAAATTTCATTTTGTTTGGTCTCATGTGACTTTTAACTTGGGAGCTTGAAGTGTCGAGAATGGTTTTCTTTTCAGGACATTTTGGACATTTTCGACTTTTTCGAGACGGTTCCATGACTACTGACCCGTCATGGCAGGGATCATTTTTTCACTGGCATATAGGTTAGGGACATCATTCTTCCGTTTCATCATGCACACTAGCCTCCATCTGTCGATACATCTGCCATAGGGTCGATCCCATCGTGTTATGGTTCGTAAAACATCTTCACTCGCCAATTTTTTAAATCATGACATGATGGTAGAGCCATCCTTTACATGGGTATCGTAGTTAGCACCTCACTGCCATTTGTTGCCCATGCTGATTCAATTTGAGTAGGCTCGGGAGTCCTCTGTAGTTCCGCCATGACTTATGTGTTGAAGACTCATTCCTCTTAGCTTCTTCGCTTTGTTCTGGCCTTATACCCTAGAGGCTCCTTTGTGTTGAGTTGTACTACTGCATTGCATGTTGACCATTTGCACCTTTTGGCCTAGAGCCGGCTTCACTTGGACTCATGTTTAAGCCAACTTTTGACCTTGACGACTGCAAAATCAACCTTGCATACCTTTGACTTTTGCAACTTGACACACCTTGACTTGTGGAAGGAACATACCTTTGAGTGTCATTGACCAGTTTTCGCCTCCCTGCACTGAGCATAGGAATGTTCCACTCCCAGGAACTAGATCATCTGTTTCATCGACACTCGTTCTTTCCACTATACCATAGCATTCTTTTATTCTTTTTCGAGCTTAACAGAAAAAGACAAAAAAAATATTAAATATTCCAAACAGAGCGGGAACGTGACAATATTTCCATTTATTATTGGCAGCTAGAGTCAGTCATGTCGCCCTTGAACAAAGCACTCAAAACAAAGTCTCCTCTGTGTGGGCAGGATTTAGTTTGAATTAGGTACACCTTAACCTTGTTAGTGAGTCAGTTCTCCCCCGATTGGTTATCTCTTCCAATCATATGGAGGGTTTGTTCGTGCCTCCTGCATGAAGAACTGATACAGATCCATCATATGCTGCCATATAGTCACATTGAGTCATGCTTTTGTTCAAGGGAAGTTAGCCTGAGTCGGCCTCTCTGCGGTGT
Source organism: Pinus taeda (assembly GCA_000404065.3). NCBI lineage: Eukaryota > Viridiplantae > Streptophyta > Pinopsida > Pinales > Pinaceae > Pinus > Pinus taeda. The sequence continues at coordinate 222,218 of APFE030254154.1, read as the reverse complement.
CTCTTGACTCATTTTTCAGTCGACCATCTTGGTTGTCAGTGTCATGTCTATCATCGCATAAGTTATATTGGTCCCTTACTCATGCCGGTTTGAGAAGGTCTCCATTGACTTCTTGCTGGTGGGTCTTGTCCTTATCGACGACGACATCTTGCTCTGAGGACAGGCCTAGAGCTACACCCTGGCCCTATTTTCTTTATTGGTAGGTCACCTTGTGCTCAGAATCGATCAGTATCATGGGTCTGTGACTGAGTGGTTTCCCTTGTGTTCGACGTCATCTTACATTATCACACATTGGGATTCGTGTAGTACCTTGGTTTCCATTTGACCCTATTGGTGGATACCTCGCCTCTGTCTCAGCTTTCATTATTGGTTGGTTTAGAGGGTTTTTGCCGTGCGCTAGCCACATCTTGTGTATGCCGGAAATGTACTTCGGTTCGGTTACTACATCTCCTTCGTCCGATTCCTTCCACATTATTGGCCTACGGGTTACACTCGCGCTAGATTGATGAAGGATGCCTTAATGCCTTCCTTCTACTGGATCTTTCCCTATCGACTCCGACTCATTGCTCTGGGGCAAAGGTCTAGAGTCCATTTGGCAGTACCTTGGGGTTTGC
>APFE030254154.1:179293-220343 GCA_000404065.3 Pinus taeda | reverse complement strand
TTGGTATAAAAAGACATCAAAGGGAAGGCCTAAAGGAGGAGAGAAGAGAGAGAAAGGTTATTATACTGAGATTTTCCCCTAACTAGGTCTGAAGACCCTTGTGCCTTCTGCACTTCCCCCATTTGTACATGAAACCCTTGTTTCCTTGTGATTTGATGTTCATCCACTAGTTATGGCGTCATGGAGTGAGCCTTGGAAGGATATATGCTAGAGGCTTGAGGCTGGACGGATCCGGAAGGAAGCTTTACTTGGAGCCTACAAAAGGTTACTCAGGTGATATTACTCCTTTTGTACATTCTATTTATCTATAATAAAGAAACACGTCTTGGTTCCCGATATGCTTCTTCTTTATGTTTATGATGTTCATGTTTGAATTTCATGTATGAATGGTTGTTCAAAGTTCATAACTAACTTCCTTCTTTTATAACATAAATATGATTTATGTATAAGTCTTTGTCCATATATTGCTGCATTCTTTGGAATTGGTTGTTTTGTAGGACAAGGGAGTGAAAGGGACTTGAAGAAGGGTTTGGACCCTTGAGGAACTTCTCGAACGTAGGACATGAGGTACATCCTTCTTACTTTAGAATTTGCTTATTATAGCGTAATGGCTGTGTGAATGTGTGTTTCTCTGTTTAGACAACTTTCAGTCTGCTAGGGTTTCCACCAAAAGCCCTAGGGGAGTAAGTTCCTCAACACCCTCCTTCCATTTGGGTCACTTTGAGTCAAGATTCTTTTACTGCAACAGTAGATACATAAGCCATGACATGAGAATGCATGTATACCCAAAAACCTTCAAGGCCTTAATAAGAGAAAACGGTTGTTTTTCCATTCGATCATATTTGAGTGCAACATCTCTAAGCACCCTGCTAGAAAATGAAATAGGTTGTTCTACTCCCTACTGATTTATCTACAATAAGACAACAATGATACTATGCTCAAGTCCAAAAGAAAATACTATGAACTCACGTGTATAATCCGGACTGGCCAATGTGGGACCATAAGATAATGCTGCTTTGACTTCATTGAAATATTTTCTACTTTCTTCACCCCATGTCACCTCATTGTCCCGCTTCAACATGTTAATGATTATCCTGGAAATTTCAGCCATATTTAGAATGAACACTCTAAAAAAATTAATTATGCATAAAAAGGGTTGAATCTCTTTTTGACTCCTAGGAATGTCCTTTATCTAGAATCGTTGAAACTCTATTAGGGTCTATTTTGATGCCATATTTCGAAATAATATGACCCAACAACTTGCCTTCCTCTAATCCAAACAATGATTTCTTGGGGTTTAATGAAATGCCATGTTTCCTACACTTCTCAAAGACTGGCCTTAAGTGCTGCAAATGCTCATCATTAGGCTGTGAGTAAATAGTAAAATCATCAAGGTATATGAAAAGAAACTTATCCTTTTCTTCTGCAAAATCTATGTCCATTGCTCGCTGAAATGTCTCCCCGCATTCATTAGACCGAATGGCATCTTGGTATATTTGAAAAGTCCACCAAGGTGTAGTAAAAGTAGTTTTATCTTGGTCTTCCAGGTGAACCAGAATTTGGTTATACTCGAAAAAACCATCCAACATTGAGATTCTTCTCGCACCAACAACCTTCTGAAGTATATGGTCCATTTTCAACAGTGGATAATTTTCTTTGAGTGACACGCTATTCAAATTTCTAAAATCTACACATAATCTAATCTCACTGGTCTTATTTCTAACTGGTACCAAGTTAGACAACCAATCAAAAAATCTAAGAGGTACTATTATGCCAGCATCAAACAACTTCCTTACCTCTTTTTAAATCAGGGGCAACAACACCGTATTTGTTCTTCACTGGTTTTGCTTAAATGGTTTCTGGTCTGTTTTGAATGGTATTATATGCTGAATAATGTCTTTGTTATACACTTTTAAGTTTGGATACCCCCATGCAAACACATCATAAAATTCAGTCAATAACTGAAAATATTTTATCTTCATTTCTGGACTCAAAGTTTTGGACAACTTTATCATTTTTGGATGTTTTGTTGTACCTATATTTCATTCTTCAATTCCTTCTCCTATAGGTACTAGTTTTGGCCTCTTAGCCACATCGTTTTGGTCAAATAATTCCTCCAAAGTTACAAGCCATATTGGAAGGACATTGTCTTTAAGATGCAATATTTTTAACTTAGTACCCTACTTATCTAATTCTTCCTTTAGCTGATTAATAAAACTTTCTTTATCTACATCTTCCCATCTGCCATCCCTTTCTAGTTTCATTTTGGAAAATTCTTCCTTCATCAATAAAAAATTCTCCAACTGATTTTCATTTTCGAATACTTTCTAGTGCTTCATGTTATCTGGGACAGTAGGCCTATGTTTGACTTCTACCTTATATTTTGCCTTTAACACTACTAGGAATTTCAAAATCAGAGGCTGAAGTGGGCAATGTGTCTACAATAGCATTATCCCTCCTAGGAACAACTGAAAAAACAATACTCAAAAACATTATGTAAATAATCTAAGACAAAATTACGATAAGCACGCACTGGGGGTGTTTGGTTTGATATTCACCTTTGACTTGTCTAACCACCAGCTTAGAATCCTCATAGATAGCTATTCTTCTAGCTCCTGATTTCTTCAAATTTTGCAGACCCAAAACAAGAGCTTCATATTCCACTAGATTGTTAGTACAATTAAAAATTAACTTCTAGGAACATAGTTTTGACATACCGACCTCTGGGATAATTATCCATATCATCGGACCAACACTTTCTCTGTTGGCTTCCCCATCAAAATGCATGGTCCAAACACATTGTTTTTTTTGCTCCTTTTTAGACTTCAAACTTTTAGATTTCTCATGGACCATTTGGCTTCTTTGCTCCTCATATTCGATGTTGTCTTGTTCCTCCATTTCATGTTTGTCTTCATCATAATTTTTCTCACTCTTTTCTTCTTCTGAAATTTACAGAACAATTGATTTTATGTTATTGTCTTTTTCAAGATATTTGCCCAAAATTTCTAAATTCTAAGATCTGTCCCTTTCCTCTTCAACATTTGAAACATTCTCTTCATCATTAGGACAATTTGAATTGAACAACACAAATGAGTCAAGATCAGAGTGAACAACATACACCGGATGATTCACAAGATTATCCTTACTACTGATCATGTATTGCATGAGCGGTTCCCTGTATAACCTTCTCAACTGAGCTCCAAAAACTAGAATTGTGAGGTAGGACATGTTTGTTTGTAATGCTCCATTCAAAATTTCCATCCAGGATCTAGAAAAAATCATAACATACCTGGGAGGTATGCCTGCCACCACAATATCCATAACCATACACTTTGAAGGAATTTGAGTTAAGGACACTGCGAAATCCTTAATTAATCCCAAACACCCTACCTTACTGGAATCAAATGAATACAGGTCCTTGTATGGTCTTGTAATGTCTAGGCGTAATCTCTCCATGATTACTTTCGACATTAGATTGTGTGCAGATCCAGAGTCTAGCATAACATTATGCATAATTTTCTCATGCACATTCAAGCTGACATATAAAGGAGGAACATCTCCATCTTGCCCTTTGTCATCAATATTTGGTCCAAAAATAATAGTTGGATGATCATCCTCTATGTTGAGTATATCAGAGGATTTGTCTACTCTATGTGCCTTTAAAATTTGAGACTTATATTGATTATTCTTTACTAGTTCACCAAGAGGAATGGCTATCTTTAATTTAGCGATTTCAGCTTCAAGGTTAAAGGGATTTGATACCTTGTCAACTTCTTTATGGGAAACTTCCTTCTTTTATGTAGCATCTTTAAATGTATCTTCCTTTCTCTGTAATATAGTGAGAGGAGGTTCCTTTCTTTGGGAACTTGTGCTAGGGACATCCTTCTTTTGCATACTTGTACTAGGGACATCCTTCTTTACATTACTAGCTACCATTTATTTCTTTTTTGTACTGCTGATTGGTATTTCTCTCTTCGTTGTATTGTTGCCCACAGTTCTGTTCCTCAAATTATATTGTTGCTACACTTGCATGATGGAATTTTGATATCCCTTCCTATATTCCTCGAATTCATTCATTAACACATTATTTTAAGACTGAGAAAACAACAATTCTTCATCCTCTACCTCAAAATTTTCAAGCAACTCCTACTCTTCATCTTCTTTAGTTAGATACACATCTTGTTTCCCATCACCAAAAAAATAGAATTTGATCTTCCGACAATTTCTCGTCCTCCTCTTCTTGATCTTGAGCATAATTTGGCTAAAAAGGTGGTCTTACATGTTGTTGTCACTGCTCCAGATTTTTTTCTCCCTTGGTTTATTTTGTAACTATGGTTGCCTTCGAAAATTTGGATTGCTGATTTGTGGACCAATCTAAGGTTCTCTAGTTGTTTTCCAGTCGGTGAGAGAGATTTTCTACATCATCTTCATCATAGTTTTGACCAATGTATCAAATTTAGCATCAACAGAAGTAGCATGATCCTCTTTTATGGTAACTATTTTCTTTGACTTCACTTTTGATTTCTTTGCTAACAAATTAGCCTCCACATTAACTGCATCAATTTTAATGTCCTCCAGTGTTGCTGGATTTCTTTCCCTAAGCTGGTAGGCCATTTAGGGTCAAAAAAATCAGGATAATGAAGCAAGGTCGGCCTAGGAGGAGGCTTGATCTCTGTAGGAATTGAACTATATATTTTATTGAACCTTACAGAAAAATCTTGAATAGTTTCTCCGGGATGTATTTTTAGATTATTATACTCAGCGAGAATTTTCAAGGGATTCTTATTTTCACCCCACCTTGCAAGAAATGTATCTTCCAAATCTTGATAATTGGAAAAATCTCTCAGGTGAGAACTCCTGAAGCATTTATTGACATCACTGAAAAAACTCTGAGAAAAGAATATAATTTTAACATCATTGCGGTCCACTTCCTGCAAAGCTACAAAATCACTAGCCTTATCAACATGTTGCTTGGTAGAAATTTCTCCTGCACCATCACATTGGGGAAGCCTCTGACCGTAACTAAGAGGTAAATCATGGATTTGAGCAGGAAAAACTAGAGGGGCATATCTCGCTACCATGACTACTGTATGAGAAGCTGAATGAATGATGGATGGTGTGACTGAAACATCTAAGGATGGTACAACTTGCTAAAACAAGGTTGAAATAGATAATGAGGGATTTTGAGGTGATGTGATAACATAAATAGGATTTATACTAGGTTGAGAAGATATCATTTTCTGAGATAAGATTGTCTTTTCAGCAGCATTCTGAACTTTTTCAACCAAGCTTTTAAGTTTACTAAATTGTTTAAGTATATTTTGACTAGAATCTATCTCTGGAAATGAGGTATGAGAACTACAAGTGTATGAATATGCTAGAATTTCAGAGATATTTGAGAAAGATCTCATTTTGAACAAAGGAATTTTAGAGGAGATTTGTAGTGAAGAAACAGATCTCCTAAGAGGGAAATTACTAGCTTGACTTTCCACCACAACTCTTTCCTTCCTAAGTAATTTTTCAGGATTATAAACAACTATAGGGGGATTTGGGTCAGGATTTTGCCTAGTAAACCTCCTAGAGCCCATATATTCTCAGAAATTTTTTCATGCAGTGAAATTAACTAGTAGCCAAAGAAATCTTAACATTCAACCCATGATGTATCTATGAAAATAAAACTTCCTGGGAAAATTAGACTTTTCGATCCCCGGCAACAGCACCAATATGTTAGCACTCTATAATTCCTCCAGGCCGAGGAGAGGAACCAAGAGGTAACAAGAAACTGCTTTGGGTTGAGGGGCTGGTCTTCTCCAACCAGAGGTGGCTCCCTCACTTGAAAATGTAAAGTTTTAAGACTTTATAGAACAATTTCTACAGAGACTGTTGGGATGGGGTCCCCTGGGTCAGTTTTTGGGTTTAAAACCGAAGTTTTGATGTAATTGTTGTAAATGATGTAAAGTATCTGCAATTTATGGATGTAGAGCACGTATATGGTTAGGAGTCCAAGGGGTTTTATCCCTTTGTTTATGTGAAAGATGAGTCAGTTTTGAGATCCAACCATGGTCTGGGATTTTATGTAAAAATCTATATGTAGGTGTGTCTTAGAGAGTCTAAGGCATATATCTAATGTAATGATGGATTTAATGGGTGAATAGAAGAAAAAATTCAAAGGGGAATTTTCTGTCTTAGGGAGCCTGCCCCAAGTTCATAGTTAGTTGCGTCAACCAACAAAGCCCTACACTACTGGCCCTTTCGGCAACAACCCATGTAGCGTAGGTTGCAGTCTCACCTAAAGCAATATGGGGGGATGCTAGAACCAAGTTTCCACATCCAGAGATCACTGTGATGTCTTTTGGTGCCCTAGATTTTCCTTTGTGCAAATCTATAAGCCCCTAGGGCTCGATACTGCAACTTTACTAAAACGGCCTTCAGACCTTCTCGAAGGTCCATAATCAGTCTTTGCGGACCTTTAACAATCTTTTTATCCACTTACGCACATCAGAGAACTACTTTAGACTAGGGCTCACATAAATAAGCTCAGGTTATTAATAAACATTAGATAATTCATCAAGGTCTTCACGAAATTACATAAACATGCTTGTGTACATCATCTAACAATTATTCAATAGAATCATGCATCATTAGATCAATATTTCATAAACATATTATTCATCAACAACATAAATCATAAACATAAGTAAATAATAATACACCAAAAATCTCCAGAAACAACTTCTTTATTGATTTCCAGTTCAAAATAAAGAATCAAAAATTCCCTGTGCACTTAGTTGCAGGGGTCTGCGCACTCAGCTGCGGACTCTACCTAGGCCTTTTCACACTCAGCTGTAGAGCCTTTCTCTCCTCTCTGACCCACTTCTCTGCGCTAAGCCTTCTCTACTACCAACCCATTAAATTTTTGATTATCTTATGACATTATATTAGATCTCTTTGCCTTTGACTCTCTAAGACACACCTACTTATAGCTTTTTACATACAATCCCATGGTCTGCAGACCATGGGTGGATCTCAAAACCGACTCAAATTTTACATAAATAAATGGCTAAAACCCCTTGGACTCCTAACCATCTGGACACTCCGCATCCACAAATATTGGAGACTTTACATCATTTACAAAAATTACATCAAAACTTGGGTTTTTAACCCCAAAACTAACCTAGGGGGTCCCAGCCGAATAGGCCCCCAATACAAATATCATGACTCACCATCGAGTCACCCGGATGGCGCTACGATCTTGCTGTGAAGATCCCCAGCTCCACTTGAACTACTGCAACCTCGGTAGCATTCTTCATAGCTTCCTGCTTGACTTCTTCCACTAGCTGTTGTTTACCTGGTCCTTCTACAGCCAGCCTCATAGTCTGCACATTCTTGAGTCCAAATGGCATCATAGTGTATTGGAAGCAACCCCATTCCATCATGAAGGTTATTTTCTTCTTATCCTCTGGCACAATCTTGATCTAATGGTACCCCGAAAACCTATCAGTGAACAAGTAGGCCTCCTAGCTTCCAACATTATCTAATACTTCATCAGTAAATTGCGTCGGGAAGGGATCATCGACACACACATCATTAAGCTTTCTTAGATCTACGTAGATTATTATTTCATCCTTCTGTTTCTTCTCCTGCACCACCATCGGACTTACCCAATCAGATTCCTCCATAGGTTCAATGATGCCCGCTTCTAGCATCTTTTCCAACTCCTGACGAACCTTTTCCATGTATTTGGGATTAATATGATACAAACTCTTCTTAATAGGATTCATGTTTGGCTTCAAAATGATCTTTATAATGCCCAAGTCTCCTATTATGCCCTTAAAGTCCGAAAGCTTGGTAGGGAACAAATCCTGATATTCGCAGAGTAACTCAACGACATTATCTAGAGTAGCGTCATCTCAGTAATCTCCAACCTTTGCAAACTTCAGTTCTGCTTCAACCCCAATGTTTACTTGCTTGGTTCAATGACGCAATGATTTCCACGTTCTCTATTTGCGGACCTTTGACTTTGTGATGCCCCTCTGCCTCTGGAATATTAATATTCCTCGGATCATCATCCTCCCCTTCAGCTGTCACATTATAGCATTCCAGTGCATGGCACAACTGGGTGCTCCAATTTGGTTGGACCCATTTGAAAGGTTTTTGTGGTATTTCTGAAGATGATTTCTTTAATCTCCTGCAGAGCTTCATCAATGCTCTCGAACCCATCTTCAAAACTGAAGGTCATTAAGAATCCTTCCATCAATATACCCCACTCCACGGTGCCATGGCAGAGCTCTATTCCAAATACCAATTCATAGGGATTGTGTCCAAGGTATGGCAGAATAAATGTACCCACTCTGGTTGTGGCTGTGTCCCATAAGCTTTAGTCCAATTCACTAGATGATTGCGTGGATCATTTCTCCCATCATATTTCTCAGTCAATCGAATGTTAGTTAGACCAAACCACGCTTGGAAGCGGTGGCGATCAGGGACTTCACGTTCAAATGCATCCAAAAACTTATCCACATCAATTAAACCATCATAATAAGGTAAATTCCTTACCTCTGACAAAACGCAGTGCAATTATTTTGTCATCATGTTACAATGTAGCGTAGATACTCCATGCAGTTGATTCTTCCAATTCTCCAACTCTTCCTCTGAATCATAGGTGTAGGAACTTTCCTGGTATCATGAAATTTGTCCATCTACCATCAGATTGATCTAGTCCTAGTCTCGCACTATTATTTTGTAAATCTGATCCAATCCATCTTCACTTTCTTCATAGTCATGGACTAGTTCAGTGTAGCGTGGCCCTTCTGCAGCGTCCAACGACACTACAGCCCAAAGTGGTTTTCTCTCAAATGACATTGTCCTTTTCTTCAAGTTGATGACTCAATTCATATCAATGGCCCAGTCAATTCCCATGAGTGCAAGGTATGGATTACTGTCATCAACGATCTCTATCACTTCAAAATTAGCCATTGCGCTTGCACCTTCTATATCCACTATTACTCCATTTAATCATCCCATAGGGATGATATTCTGCTAGTTTTCCATTCTAAGCTGGATCAGAGACCACTATAGTGCAAGTCTCCCCATTCTTTCCCATGTTTGTTTAGGCAAAACATTCACGTCATACCCTAGATCCAAAATGACCTGGTCCATCTCATATTCTCCTATCTGCCTGGTGAGCCTCATCTCATGCCATGTTCTTGCCTTATGTTTACCAATTTTTCTAACTACACGTGTGTTCATTTGAGACATTCTCTTTGTTGGAGCATTTGTTTATTAACTCCTGCAGGCCTTTCATAAGCTTGCTATCATGCAGAAGTTTCATGTAGGTCTCCAAGAATATGGTAAGGACAGAGGGATCGACATTTGCAGGCACATTGGTTTCTTGCACTTTTTTATGGCTTCATGAGGTGGATGCCTCGGTGAATCTTTTCTTGGCCTCCATAAATGTTTCCTTTGCACACTCTAGATCAAAACCAACCTCCTTTTCTAGGGCCTTGCAGACCCGTTTATCCTCTTTAGGTTATTTTCCTTTATCATCACAAATTGTTATTCCGCTTCTCAGCACTATGTTCATGCTCTGATCCTCCTCACAGGGCTTTGCTCTCATTATCTGTAAAATCTGTGTAGGTTGTTGAGGTTGCGCCTTTTTCTCCAGCATCTTAGCTATCACCACCGGACATTCCTCTATAGTGTGATCAAATTGGCTGCAATATTGACATGATAGGTGTGTCTGGTTCTGACACCCCTACGCGTAGTGCCCTAGTGTTCCATAGTTGTAACAAATAACCTGACTGTGACCTCTACCACGTCCTCCTCCTCCTCAGCCCCGTCCTCTTCCTTGATAAACTCCACGCGCTCCTCCTACACCCTGATTTGGAGGCCGAGTCTCTACTTGTATCTAGTACATAGGATTTATTTCCATCATTAGTTCATAGCTATGACAATGACGCTCATCATGGCCCACACAATAACTATTATGGTGTCTGAACAAACTTTTGAAGAAAATGATAATTATTCGTTGTGTGCTTTCCAGCCATTTGACAAATATCGCACCATAGCGTGGCCCCCATACTCAGTCCTACTGAAGCTTTTGGCCTCAGGGGAATTGGTCCCCCTCCTATGATATAGTTCACTAATACAGGACAATGGTCTTTATCCTACCCCTGGCTCTTACATTTCAGACACCAGACTTTCGCGTGCATCTGTGGCATGTGCTGCACAGGTCTCCTGTAACTCTGATTTGCTTGTCTGAACCTCTTGACCTGTTCTTGACTCTCCTCCATCTCTTCTAAGCATCACTGATATTATTTCCACAATCAAAATGTGGCTTCCCAGGTGCTTGAGCCACCTTTTTCAACTGTTGTACATAATCGAGTTTTGATTTGGATGCTCTTGTTGAGGGTCCTCTGGATTCCATTGCAATTTCCTTGGCATGTTAAGAAAATGAGACATGTTTCCCCTTTACCTTAGCATTTGTTTTGGAGGTGACTCTGCCTTGTCATATGTTGTTTCAGTTGTTCCCTTCAGGTCCATGTTTTTTCTTTTCAGGGATTCTATTTTCAATTGATATTTTGAAAGTGGTTCTTTCATCTTGACCATTTTGGGGTAATCTTTTTCATATTGTATAGCACCTTGTTTAGATTATGATATATCTTCCTTCTTCTTTGGTTGCATTATTTTAACTCCTTTCACTTCTTCCTCTCTACTATCTTCTTGCTTTTCTCCATGTCTATCTTTAGAATTTCTACCACTACTTGAGGTGCTACCTCTTCCTCATTCTTTTTTACCCTTGACCTTGTCCTATGTCTCATTACAAAATCCTCCTAGATTGTATCTTGAAACTTTACCTTAACCCTAATAGATTGTGCTGATGCCACTTGCACTTTTTATTCTTCGGTTGTCTTATTACCCTTTATGCCTTGTTTCTTTGCCTTCTTACCAAGCTTGCTAATGATTTCTTTGGTTGGATTTTCGTCCTCCTTTTTCATTGATTTTTTCTCCTTGACTGGGTGGATGACTTCCTTCTTAGGTGTTTCCTACACTTTATGTTCTTCCTCATCCATTTTCACTAATGAGGACCCAACTTGAGGCAACAAATCAATACTAGAAAGGAATTTTGACCAATGCATTTTCTTCTTTTCAATTGCAAACTTGATTAAAATTTTGATAAGAGAGAAATGAAATAAACTGGAAACATGATTTTCCTTCTGAATCTAAACTTTGGTTGTCATTCTCTCTAATATTTTGAGTAATAATAGGGTAAATTCATGGGTTTGATCTCTATAAAATTCCACAACAACCTCAAATGATATTGATACACCCTACTAAATCTGCCTTCTCAGGTGAAGTACCTCTAGATGACTTTCAAAAGTTCAATATACTGCTCCTGAAGGTATATAGTGGGAAAATTTGTAGAAAACTTATCCATGAATTATGGCTTAGCAAACTGTTGGAAAGCTAGGATGTCTAGTTCATATCCTTTAAACCATTTTTCCCCTATTGTAGGGAGATTAATGGCATCAACAATTAACTTTTCAGTCACGAAAATCTCCAGGTTTCCTAGCTTAACTTTTCTATCATGAAAATTCAGGGCAAACATAATGGCGAGCCTCGTATCGTGACCTATCATTTGGAGCTTTGAGAGAAAAGGGATACATCTTGCATTTTCAAAAGCTAACCTAATAGCAGGTGGTGAATTTATTAGGTTTAGGGTGGTGGGCTCAGTGCGCACTAGATCCCCACCTTTCTTGCTGACAAAAAGAGCCATTTAATCCTGATACCTGGCAGGTCAAGCACAATTTCACTTAAACAATTATATCAACAAATTATGAAAGGGCAAGTTTTTGATGTTGAAGGTGAGCGGGAAAAACTCAAATCCACTTTACAATTTACTTCAACCTTTCAGCATTATAAAATTACCACATTTATCACTTATGAAACATGATTGAAAACTTGAAAATGTGACTATAGGCTTGATGGACAAACAGGGTGTGCGTAGTGTTTTTTCCTTTCACAGAGAATGTGACAAAGCTTGGTAGAATTCGATCAGAATATAAAACAATGAATACAAAGGCAAGGCCACTGACTCCTACCTCTCACAACTCTAAGAATGAACTATGCATTGCTGAAAACCCTGCACAACACTGCATGACCTTAGTAGACTCTGCGCAACACATCACAGAAAAATTCCTGAACTTCTCTGATATATGCCTTCAATGGATGCCCAATTCTTCAGAACTCTTGCATAGGAACCATTTCACTCGCCTATGAGCAAAAACAATCAAAATGGCGGTTCTCTTGGGTGGTTTGAAATTACTCAAATCCTGTGATGACATAATTGAACTAGTTGTTTAATTAGCACTTCACCTAAAAGAAATCATATGAAAATTTTGAGAGTGTGAAAAGATACGAGGGTATGATGTGAGTATGATGGACAAAATCATATATGATGTATTTTGGGTGTATTTCAATCATTACATGAAATGATGTTTTGGTAGAGGAATTTAAGCCTAAGGTTAGGGGGCTTAGGATAAAGGGTATTTTAGGCCTAAAGATAAATGTGGGATGGGATAAATGTTTTGAAATAAGGGGATAATTCAAAAGAATGAGGGGATAAGGGAAAAAAAATATGTAGGATTATGAGAACAAATAGAGAATAGGGAAAAATAGGGAATGTACGATGAAGGAGGAACTAGAATGTTTGTAACCATATTTGCTTTGTCATCCTTATTTTTTATTATAAAACCACTGTTAAGTTGAATGACTTTACCAAACCCCCAAAATTGTAACTCAAAAACATAATGACAACTTTCTAACTCAGACACCCCTTCCCACTAATGATGATGACCTTTATTACCAAATGAAAAACCATTTTCATAATGACTTCACAGGGAAGGGTTAGTGATGAGCACCAATATTGCAGAAAGAATGTTGCAACTCTTGGGCTACCAACTTTACTTTATCAACCTAGGGTTTGTACAAACTTGGAGGTGACAATGTTGTATACAAAAGTAAAAGTGATGGTTCTTCCTTTTGTCACAGTTCAGTTGTTGAGAGACCACTAGGGTTTTCAAGCTAGACTTCTATGGATTCGTAAGAAGCTTGGTTCCTTAATGAAAGAAATAGAAATCTACTCTAAGGGAGAGATGATCTACTACAATAATGAAAAAGGCTGAAATTCAATGCTAGGCCACACCATTTCCTAACTAATTGCTAAGAGTTATGCTTTACAATCACGCTAAATTGACATGAAAAAATGCTACTATCCTAAGCATGGAAATTAAAAACATCAAACACAATTGTTATGCATGTAAAGGACTGTAATAAATCTGTTTTCTCTTTTTATGCTTTTCATAAAAAATCAAGTGTGCAAACTAATCTCTTTTGGTGATGTGGCAGGTGGTTTAGGGATGCTGGTGGATGGCTGGAAGGTTCAGGAGATGGTTGGAAGGTTTGGGGGATCCTTGGGTGACCTTGGGAGGCTTCCTAGATGTTTTCCTTCAATTCATCCTCAAAACAGGCCACTACAGGAAAACCTATAGGATGTAGTAGAAACTTACAGGATTCCCTGTATTTATACAGGATACAGCTGTGAGAAAAACGATGGGTGTTGGAGGTGATGGAAGGCTTAGGGAAGGTGGTTGATGGGTGGAATGGAGTGAGAAAATGCCTAAGATCACTTAGAACCCAAAATCAAGTTTAGGAGATGGTTGGATTTTCTCAAAATGATTGAAGAAATTTCTATGTTAAATGATGAAATTGGTGAAGGTTTTGATGAAAACAAGGAATGCTTATGGGTGGATGAAGTTGGAAGGTGGTTGCTTGTTATGATATCTCTATCTACTTTTGAAGCACTTTCTCTTCATCAAACATTTGTAATTTCCATAAATTCATGTAAACAAGAAGAATTCTCATGAGCTAGAAAAGAAAAATTTAATGAACTCTTATGCATGAAGAAATTGTTGAATAACATGGAATTATGGATGAGATCTACTGCAAGAATGAAGATAGAAGAGATGGAAATGAAATCCTACTTTGCAAAATTGATCAAATGTTAGTTTAAGTACAACAAACTCTAAATATCATGAAATAAATCGAAATCTATCTTTTTGGGCTGCATAAGGGTCTTTACCTCAAATCATGATCTCAGAAGGAAGAAGTGAGGCCAAGACACCTACTAAAATATTTGTGGTGCCTCTTTTATCCCTTCTAACCTGCTATTGAAGTAAGGCACAAATGGAAGCAAACTAATAAACAATTAATCAAATCTACACTACTTACAATGAAATACTTCTAAAAACAATTTAACCATGAATCTATGAAGCTAAGCTAAGAATAAAGATACAAGAAGAGGAGCCTTGGCTACTAGGGTTGGGCCCTAAACCAAGAGCTCTAGTGCTTTGAGTTCAACTCAATACTGAATCAAGAAAAAACTCTTTCTTATTACCAAACAGAAAATTACATCAAAGTCTTCCACAAGTCTGGAGCTCGAAAATAGATAGAGTTTTTACCACAAAAATTCGAATCCTAATGAGGCTCTAGGTCTCTCTAATAAAAATTAAGTCTCCAACGACTTCCTTAAATTTAGGGAGGCTTGGCTCCCAAATTTGAGAAGAAACTAACTCTTTGTCTATCACTTTCTCAACCGCCTTCTAATCTTCATGACTTGGCTGCTTGCACTCCGGGCTGGTGGGATAAATGGAGGAATATTCAAATGGAGGAGGAGTAAATGAGAAGGATTTACCTCCTATAGTCTCTCTTCCTTGTCCCATTTGAGTTTAAAACCTTAGTATTTCCAAAATTCCTTGATTTTCTCTTCCAAACTTGCATTCAATGCATATTACTCCACTATGCATAATGTCTCACTTTAACTCATCTCATTAAACAAAATATAATCAAAACATGTAATAAGTTGTGAGAAGAGTTGGTTTGACTAAGCTAGGAAGTGAATTAAGGCCCATATAATTACCCAATGATGAGGCTCATCATCACCCCTACTAAAAGTGTTGCTCATCCTCTGAGAAGCTCAATCAATATCCATTTCTTTCATAGCTCTAGTGGCCTCCCTGGCATCCCATGCCTTTGTTGTGGTTTCCTCTTCTTGTTCATAGAAACCTTCTTTCTTTTCTACCTCCTCCCACTTCCTCCTTTCTTCTTCTTCCTTCCTTCCTTCTAGCATTCCTAAGAGTAGTGGTGGACTGAGTCTCAAGCCAATCCAATTGACTTTGAGCCTTTGCATAGATTTCTTGTACATGGGTGTCCTGTTCAGTGCTTCTCTCATTCTTTGAGGAGAGTGGTACTCTCTTATATTTAAACTGTATGGAAATGTGTTCCATCTCCTCAGGCAATATTGCATGTTGTCATCCCATAACAACCTGAACATGTCCTCAAAATGTGAAATTGCTTGCTCTTGGGCAACAAGATACCTGGGTGCAAGCTGAGGATCATTAGCAATTAAATTATGTGTACGGATGAGGGCCATTGGATTGGACTGCTCAGCTCTGATCATAAGAGGCTATGTTTGTTCTCTTTCCAATATCTTCTTCATTTCTATAGCCCTTGCTTCCTCATGGTTCATCCATGATTCCAAAACCATGAACTGTAAATCTCCTAGCTTGGCATTATGGTCCTGTTAGAGTCGGTCTAGTCATACCTCCGTCAGATATCAAAAACTCTTTGTTGCATTTCATTTTTAGGTGTCTCATTCAATCCATTCATCTGCATTCCGTTAGGAGCATGCCATCATCTGATGGTAGGAAGGGTCTTTTTACTCATGTTCCTCATGATTATGTATCTGCTGGTTTGTGTTTGTTTGTATCTGTTTTATAGTCATTTACAATCATGGATGGTTTTTTGGTTAGCAAAGAGTCTTAGGTCTAGGGTTTCACAAATTTAGTTTTCAAAATGTCAAATAATATCAGCAAACGCATGAGGGAGGTTTCCAAATAAGTTTTCATCGCAAAATTTCATCGTTATATCACTTGATCATGACTTTTATTTGTAATTTTTTCCTTTGTAATAAATTGTCATATATATTTTCCAAGTTTTTCAGTAGCTAAGATCTCCAGGCGCAGCCCTGGTTACCTTTGCAAAAATTCCAGCCATCTATTCCTGCAAAGAAGACAAAGAAGTCCATCATCAGTCTGAACATCATAAAGGAAGCCAAACAGAGTTAGAGCAAAGTATCAAAGGTTTCAAAAATTGCAAAAGTGGGTGCGCCCAAATCAAAAATCAAAATCCTTGTCATAAGAGATATGTCTGTGTTCCAATAATTCAATTTCACGCCAAGATACATCAGTGAAACCAAGATAAATCATGGAGGAGTGAAGAAAACATGTTGAAGGCCGAAATGTATTGCAGTTGCAGAGCGCGATGCATAGGCTGAGTGTTGCGGCGCATTGGTGAGGCGCGACGCATTGGGCCTCAACATTCAGTGCATTTTTTCAAGGGCGCGGCGCATTGGTGAGGCGCGATGCATTTGGCATGTCGCGTGGTGCATACAGCCAGAGGCCCGAAAATGGTCAAAACTCGCTCAAATTGCTCAACAACACACGGATTTGCCTCGTTTCAATTAGTGGCAGCATGTAGAAGGCCACCAAAATTCTGCGTAATTATAGAATACTTATCAAGAGGTTCTCTGAGATCATTTTTGCATAATAAAGAACCAGGATCTGTGTCTTTAAAAGAGTTTGTATCAATAGCTCTAGATATTGCTCTAGGTATGGAATATTTTCACTCACAAGGCGTGATCCACCGTGACTTAAAGTCAGAGAATCTACTATTCCCGGCAGATTTGTGCTTGAAAGTTGTGGACTTTGGTATTTCTTGTGAAGGAATAAACTGTGATTATCTGAATGAAGATCGAGGCACATATCGCTGGATGACACCCGAGGTAATCAACCACAAGCCACACAACAGGAAGGCTGATGTCTACAGCTTTGGCATTGTATTGTGAGAAATTATTACGGGCAGAGTCCCATACGAAGATATCACACATGTTCAAGCTGCTTTTGCTGTAGTACATAAGGTCCAAAACTTCATCCACTTGGTCCCATATTCTGATCATTTTGTTCGTTTGTAATGATACAGAATGCTAGGCCCACATTTCCAGAACATTGTCCGCTTGCAATCCGGAAGCTAATTGAGAAATGTTGGGTTCAAAATCCAGAAAAGAGGCCAGAACTCTAGGAGATCGTCAATATTCTAGAGCAATTCGAAGCTTCTTTTCTTTTTGATGGCACATTGAATATGCGTCAAAATCTCTGTTCTAATGAATGGAGGCACTGGCTACCACAGTGGTTTCAGTGACTTGGTATACGAAATCCTGGAAATGCAACTATATCACCGTCGCCACCTAAATGGAAATGTCCGTTCTATTTCTATGATCACTGACAATGCATGCTATAACTTGTCAGAGTATATAGATGGATCAATTTCTGCAATAATTATTGGTGCCCTACTGCTAGGTATCCCCATAGATATTCTGTTTTCAGCGTTGGTTTCCATTTCAGTTGCTATTATTATGGGTGTGTTTTTGCAATACAAGGAAGTTAATCAAGAAATTCAGAAAGATCATTGGTATCAAAACATAGGTAAAATGTTGATTGGACCCAACAAAAGAGCAGAATGGATCCCGAGGAATAATTTGAGATCATCATTTGGTCTGTTGTTTGAGGATTTGCAAGGACCATCTAAAGTCATGATTACCTCAGATAGAAAATGTAAGAGCTAAAAATGGCAGGGATAGAATATTAACTTTTAACGATGGAGAGTGTTACGAATCTTGTTGGATATGTGTTCCTCGGTATTAAAGGAGAAATTGCAACTGGAAATGGCAGAACTCTGTTTCCCTTCATTAAAGGCAAAATCTTCCTTCAAAGCTATTTTTATTAAAAAATTGGTTTTTATTCAAACAGCAAAAGGAAAAGTGAAAATTCCAAGACCGAAAGCCTAAATTTAAACGAAGAATATCTACCACAACAGCGAGATAGGAATGGATTGCCTATTTTTTCCTCAGTCACGATTTCATGGGATCCATGCTACAGGTTTTGCCTTTTAATTGGTCATCAAAGAAATTCAAGTGGAACGTTGTTCTATCTTTAGAACAGATGAATGGCTCTTTTTCTATCTTCATAATTTCAGTTGAAATAGCTCCCTCTTTTCATCAATATGTTTTCCAAAGGAAATTAATGAAATGATGCAGCTCTGATTCATGAGATTCACGTGGTATGATTTTAGCATATGTCTCTTCTTTCTGTTTCATATGTATTTCGTTATGTCTTACCGTTCATTCATAAACATTTCCAGTTGAATGTTTTTAAGTAAGAAAGGTAGAATACAGTTTATATGCTCTGCATTGTAAAGCATTCATACTTTGTGTGTCTTCTTCTGTTTGAAAAGGATTCATGTATTATGCCCTTTTCAGCTTCTCAACAGTCTTTCCACTCCATATTATTTCAATTTGATTGCTAAACTTCCTGCCTAACTTGCCCCATGAAATACTCTGTGTCTTTGAGTTAATTTCTCCACTCATGCTGTCCTTTGTCCCATAAATCCCTGAAAATTCAGTCATTCATTAAATTATCTCTTTCATATTTATTTACTAGCCTAAAATCAGTATTTATTTTAAGTCATCTCAAGCCCCATATGATTATCTTTTGCTGAGATTGACCCGAAGAGAGCCCTCTCTTGTCCTCGTAGGGCGAGCTATGAGGCTGAGCATGGTTTGTGGTTATCCTGAATTGTGCCTTCCTTTAGCCTAAGGCAGATTTAGGCTCTAAAAGGTCCCATACATTTATGTCTGTTAAGTCCATGTTATGCAAATAAAAATTAGACATCTTGGCCCTATCTTCCAATGTACTTTGATCACAAAGATTAATGAATTGTCTATAATCCTGAAATGGAATAGTGCCTCTCTATGCTAGGGTTTTGATTTGGAACTGCAACCATTTTTCCTTAAGGTATAGGGCATAGGATTTAGCTGGCATCCTGCACTAGATTGCTTCCAAAGAGAAACTGACCATACATGCCAATTGGTTCTCTCTTTCTTGCAGCTGTCCTTTCAACCATGCATTTTATGTCTCTAACTAATTTCTCATTATGGCCTCTCTGTCCCTCAAGCTACTTAGTTCTCTGCCCATCTCCTTGAGCTTCTCCTCCATGTGACCAATGTCCTCCACCCCCTTGGACTTGGAAATATGCATCCATCTATGAGTTCTAGCTCTCTCCTTCTCAAGCTCAAAGAATAATGGAATAGAAAATTTTTGTGGAATGACCCTGTCCCCTTCAATAAATCTATAGTAGGAGTTAAGGTTAGGTTGGGGGTTAGGTTCCCTTAGCTTTGGGTCGTCTTCTTTAGTTTCTTACCATAGGCTTCCCTCCTTATTCAATTTTTGAGTCTCCTGTAGGTTTATCATAGTCTCTTGTTGTTTTGGGAAGTTTTAGTGTCTATGGATAAATGCTTAAACCCCTAGACTAGTAGCTAAGTCTAGAACAACAGTGCAAAGCATTCTCTACGTTTTCTATGACCAACAGATTAAATAAGAGGTAAAGAAGCCTACCTGTAGCTTTCACTTACTCCTTATCTCCCTTGACCAATTTTGTCACTCCTTTCCATACTTAATCCACTTGAAGAGTACCTACACACAGATAGAAGAAAAGAACCGATCAAAGCATATGATAATGATCTATTGATTAAACATAGTATGGAATCAAGTACATAGTACACATATGAAAGCATCAATGAATAACACAAGCATATGGAAAAATATTTGAACACTTTACTAGTAAAATAAAGAGCTACAACCCAATTTTCTTGATTCAGTATCACTCCTCCAGTTCAATTCCATCCTCCCCTCATAACAAGCAAGACATTTTGACATCATTACAATACCTGAAATCAACTAAAGTCTCATACTAACAACATCTCCCTATAATTTAATGATTTCCAGCAAAGCCAGCCCCTGATCACTTAGATGGGTGGTCTTTTTATAGGTGAATGAAGGAAGTTATGCCATAAATGGTGATAATGAATGCCCTCCCAAACTTAGAATTTAGTTCCATGGAGGAAGGGATAAAGGGATTGATGTTCCTTAACTCCCTACCTCATCTAAATTCAAACCCAAAGGAGTAGATAAACTTGGGAAACTTCTAGATGCATCCAATGGATAAGAATATTTCCAAACCCCAATGAAATGTCGCTCAAATTCTCCCAACACGGGCCAAAGAGGGCTCAAGTGCACTGCATAGCACCCTAGCAGTGTACCGGACTACACTGCAATGCATCCTAATGAAGGCCTGCTTGCACTGATCTTCTTAGAGGTAGTTTCTGGATGATTTTAGTCATGGAACTTCTTGGGAAGCTAGGCATTCTGATGGTTGACTTCTTTAGGGCATGTAACAACTAAATTAGGGTTTTATGGGCCCTAATAGTATTGATCTGTAGGTTGGGTTTGATGTGCCCAAATGGATTTGTAACACCTGTAGGACTGCGTTTTCTTCCTATAGGTCCTACTATGTATCCTGTAGGATTGGTTTTCCTTTTGATGAGGTGGATCTAGTTATAGGCCTTCTCACATAGGTGATAGGAGACTTAGGAGGAGGCATTTTCTCCTACTGTTTAGGTGAGTCCTCAATTACAATAGGAATTTTGGTTGGAGTTTGAGGTTTCCCCTACCTTATCCTTGTGGTTTTCTTTGTCTCAAAATATAAGGGGGCCTGCCTCTGTCTTTTGCCTTTCTATTTGATAGGGGGGCTAAGAGCAGTGAGGGAAACTACTACTTTTCTCTCAGTGGGTTCTGGAGACACCATAGGTGACTCCTCCTTGTCTTCTGCCTCCTCTTTTCCATTGCCCTTTTCCTCTATGTTTTTCCCCTTTTCTCCTCCTTCTATATCCTCATCTTGTTTATCAGTACTCGCCTTGACATCTTCCTCTATTTCCTCATCACCTTCCTTCTCTTTCTCCTCTTCCTCCTCCTCATCTGTCTCATCTTCATCCCTATCCGTTCTTCTCCATCTATTTCAGTTTCCTCCTCATCTTGTTCACTGACAGTATGACTAATGTCATATTTGAGGGCTTTGATATCCTCCTCTGTCTGCATGTCTCTAAAAATTTCCCATTGGATAGGAATTCTGAGGTTGTGGAGGGAATCTTCTATGATGATTCTAATTAACCCATGGTGGGCTAACTGTTGGTGGTTTCCATCCTAAACCTTTATGCTTGTGTCTATCATTGATTGCAGAAGGAAGTATGGTATAAATCTCCAAAGGAAGAGACGTGCATTCTAGTCAAATATCAAGACATATAGATAAATTGCACAACTTAAAAAGGAGAAAAGTGGAAAATACTAGAATCAAATAGTGAGTTAGATATTATATAAAAAACAAAAACTCATGATATTTATTGCTTCTAAATCAACTCCATATCTATGAACTATTTCTCGACACTTTGTGGCTATCTCCTCCTTGCAATGTTTTTTCCTTTCGATGCCTTAAGGAATTTTAAATGACTATTAATCACAATTAATCAAAATATTTCCATACTCAATGTCAAAGTAACAAGCATGAGTGCATGAATGATCGTTTACAAATATTTTTTTCTTATGATAGAGTTATATTTTAAAGAACACCATTTCTCTATCAGAAATCAATAATACAAAATTATTTTCATCTCTAGGACAACTGCTATACCTAAAATATGTGATCTTTAATATGACTGGATATGAAATTTTCCCCATGATATTGGCTTAAAGACATAAAAATATGTAGATATGGATATTCCTCAAACGATAATGTTATAAAACACAATATGTTGTGAGTTGGACAATCAATTATGGCATCCATAATTTAGACACAATGCAACAAAGACATGGTGTAGTGATAAACTATGCTCACTAGAATAACTGTGTTGAATCTTATTAACTTCTAGATAATCTCCATTTATCTACCTATAGATAACATCATCTTTTTTCGCATTTCAAATAGTCTATTATAATAATTTTCTAGGCTAGGATTGTGGAACTTTGGGTCATCGAATATTGTAAAGATCATACTCAGTGTATATTTATGATCTAATATCCCCATTATTTCCTTTCTTGAAATTTCATCCCAACTCATTTCCAATCTTCTTATAAAAATAGATACCTTTTATCAAAGATACCTTTTGAGAACAAAATATTTTCTAAATGTGAAATTCACTAGCTATTAAAAGTATATCTTAGAAGAAGGAGAATGAAGGTACATTTGATCTTGGTCTCTCATGTTTGATGATGCCACAACATCATTATTATGATATTACTAATATACAAATACATCTCCAACTTGGTCTTGAAACTAGGTTAATGCATTGAATCTTCCATATTAGAATTCTTATAAAATTGGTCAAATTTGTCCCATAGGCAATTTTCCTCTATAAACAACAATTATCATATAATTGAGAACATCAACATAATTTAAGCTACTAGTTTTGTGCATCTAATGCAACAAATTGTATGCATTGAATATCTTACAATGTACACCATACCATGTATATGATATCATAACATTTAGTAAACATCACTTCCTATTTATATTTGACTTTGAGTTTATTCCTAGTTCTGATATATTTCAAACTAATTCACAATATGATCTAGAAGAAAAAAAATGATTCATGAAATAAAAATTGACCTGAGTTTCATTTCAAACAAAAAAAACATTGCATGATACATAACAACATCAACCAATATAAAAAGATATATATTATTAACTAGAGACAATGTACTTTGACTCATAGGGCTATGAATAACTTATCACACTCATCATTAAATTTAGAGTTATTAGAAATGAAAAAATAAAACAATTATGGCACGTATATCATGTCTTGTTTTCATAAATTCATTTTAAATTAAAGGAGCCATATTTATTGCATCATTTTCTTCTAAAAGGGAACGTTGTTAGTAGCATTATTCATCCATTTTTCTTGCATCCAATATGAATCTCCCAAATTTTCCCTATAGGACTAGAATATGGTTTTATTTCATAATTACTCTTAGGTTTCTATGTGATAAGAAGCAATACTTAGTGGTTCCAATAACATTATGAAGAATATATTTACCAACAAAATCTAGATTGTTACTAATATAAATAAGAATATATACATAAAATCTCAAATCTTAAGGAATGATTATTCATGACAAATTTCTATCCTTGGATAATGGTAAAACCGTAGAAACGTTTATGTCAAGGTGGTAATAAAAATATATATAGACAACTAATGTAATGGATCTCAGGAAAATTTTTCATCTCTATAATGTTCATGAAGGTATCATAGATTTCCATGTTAGTAATCCGATGCATTCTCTTAAGGAACTGGGTTTTATACTTACATAGGTAGATTTTTTATTATTCTTTTCACTGGCATGCAATTTTTATATTGTACGAAACCTTACCATTGAGAATTTATTCATATAAGTTAAGAAAAGGAAACCATTGCAACATGTAATTGAGGTTCTGGTTCTTAGGATGTCGGTGTTGTAAAGAGGCTTTTTTTGTGCTCATGATAGTGATAGTGCAACAATCAACATTTTTACCTATATTTGGAGAAAGATATAATTCAACAACTTGAGGTTAAATATGGGGCTTGACAAGGATCTAAGGTCGAGGGATAGATAGAGAGCTGAAATGGCATCTTTAGATGTCCCATGGATAAACTTTCAGTTACCTGATCAAGCCACCACACCTAAAAGAAAACATCATCCAGGATATGGTAAAAGGAGGATGCATGTTTGCAATACATGTCTAAATATTAAAATAATGATATCCAATATGGAAGGAAGAGTTCGACTAGAAAAATATGTAGTGAAAATTCTAAAGCCCCATTTGGAAGGAAAAATTTCAGTAAAATTAAAGGAAATAAAGGTAATGAAACTAATGTCAAGCTATAGAGCATGGAACAACTATTGTTAAAAAGGAAATGTGAATAGAAGATGAAGATACATCAATGAACTACCTCCTAAGCACATGCCATTTCCTGGTATGAAAACTCAAAAGAATAAATTGCATGTCTCATCCCTGGAAAAGATTTTTAATGCATCCTTTGAGCATCTTAACTCTGAGTCTTATGAGGAAAAGTTGTCCAACTATAAAATGCACTTATACTAGAAGAATTTGTAGTTAATCAAGGTGAAACCATTGGTCTTATTTGAGTACAAACTACTTGCACTAACACTTATTTCATATCTCTTGACAGGAAAAGATTCAATTCAATGATGTGTGTTTCAAAACAACTTAAAAAACAAGAAAATATTGAAAGGACAAGGAAACAATTCAGGTAAATAAGAACCAATGGCGGTATTTCTAGTGCTTCTGTTTGTTTTAATACCACTAGCCCTAAAGGAGAAGTCATGCTTGGAAATACAATAGTGGATCATATTCCCAATAGTAATGATTTGAATTCCAGGACATCTTCAATAGTTCATGATTTTATAAGGTAGCAAGAACAAACCACCTCTATTATAGAAAAGCATGGACCAAAGAGGGTGGAAATTACATTGTTGGGGGTTTTAATGAAACACAACCAAAGCCTTTAAGTGGATATTCTCAACCATGGATGGAAGAGATTAACACGAGATTTGTGTAGGGCATTAATGAAACATAAATAAAGCCTTTGAGTGGATCATCTATCTCAGTAATTGAAGTTGATGAAAACACAGGGGACAAGAACATAGATAAAAAACTAAGCATCCTCAGTATTAAAGTTTTAGAGTAGGTTTTAAATGCATCAAGGATAACCACTGGAGGAATAAGGAGTGCCATTGCAAAAGCACTTACTTCTAGGCAAATTCACTCTACCAAGAAGTTTTTTCAACATAAAAATTCAAAGAATACTCCTAATAATATTGGAATTATTCCCATTAAGTTCAAACAAATCATATAGCTACAACCAATGTAATTTTGGTATAATATAATATAGATTTAAGAATTTAATATTTGTAGAAGATGAGTTAAGGAAATATAATGACACATGGAAACAATTTTTAGATCAAAACAAGTTCTCAGAGGCTTTAGAGAATCGTGAATTTCACAATGATAACCCTATCTCTTCCAAAGTCAATGGTTCAAAACATAAAGCAATAAATTCAATGTGTCACAAAGCTAAAGGTTTGAGGGTTGAACCTAGAACACATGTTCAAGAACAAGTCCTAGATCCAAAAAACTTAGTTTTTCATGCCAAGAATAAAAGCACGAAGATTCAAGAAAACAAGAGCTTCTCTCAATGTGATTTTGTCTCCCAAATGCAAGTTTACAAGGAGCATGACTAGAAATAAGAATGTATACAAAAGTACTAGTTATATCAAATAAGAGAAGGTAATCAAGGTAGAAGACTCATATGAACAAGTTAGATGAAAAAACAATAAACTTATGACTTTATTTCTATAACATACATGAAATGCACCAATAAAGATCCATCTCAATTTATTTGATGTCAAATTCAGGATGAAAACAGATAAATTGAGAATAAAAATACCTACAAATCGCATAAATTAAGGTAAAGATAGATAAAGAATTGTCAAAATAATAAAATAAATAAACAAAAAAAATTATGACTAAATATTAATTAAAATGAATACATGAGTGAGCTCCTCTTGGTTTTGAAAATAATTTATTACACTAGTCTAAACATGGAGCAAACATCCCTCAATTTGATGGAGCAACAACGAAGTCAACATTGACTTTGTTGTTGCTCTCATCGATTGAGGGAGGTTTTCTCCAAGAATATCCAAATACTAATTTATTCTCTAATAAACAGGTCCAATTAGGTGAAGGTGGAATCTCTTATGGTCCCTCCCCCCTCACATCACTCTTAGTTGAATCCAACACATTAGGATTCATGCATAGACACTAGCAAAATGAAAAAATCATAAATAAACAAATGTGGTTTTGTACATAAATAAACGTATAGCAATCATTCATTAACCTATAACATTCATTCCTTCATTAATCATAGACACAAAACACTTATTTCAATATTTTTTATCATCTAAAATATGTTTTCATAATATAGTACATGATGTTTCTAATGATATAACTAGTGCAATAATTTCTTTTTCCTTTCCTTCACTTTTTAAAAGAATTGAAAAATTAATTCATCATTTTATTATTCCCCTTCAGTTCTTATGGCCTTTGTAGCTCACATTGATGACCTAGTTGTGTACTCATGATTTCGTCAAGGAAACTAAAAAATGGGTGGATCAACATGTGCAACAAGAAATAAGTGTTAAATTTATAATTTTTGTGATTATTATTACACATATTTCATTAATAAAAAGAGAATTAGAGTGTTATTTACTTTATTCAGTAGCAAGGGAAAGCAGAGTAGTTTTAGATGTGGCCATATGTTCCCCTTGTTGTGTAGCCTCATCCTGTACAAGCTCTGGAGTTAAAACAAGACAGGTTATAATTAATACACCATTTACAATTAAATATTTTTAATTGTAATGCATACTACATCTTTCATAGCACATGAAATATGTCCATTACCAAGATGCACACCACCTTCATTGTGTGCCACTCCATTGACACTAGGCTATGTCTCTTCATTGCTTTCCTACTTAAAACACTAAAACACATTACTTTATGCCCAAAAATAATAATCAATAGATTGTACAAGTAATAATGATAAGTATTCTTCGTTGACTTTATTTACTTGTGTTTATGGGAGTGTTGGAAGATTTGGTTTCACCCAAGATTATTTTTCATTCAACTGCAACTTGATAGTAGTTCTTGTAAGCACGTTTGAGCTCTTCCTTACGTGGAGATTCATTGAAATCCAACCCCTATAATTTTGCATAAAAAAATGAATTTTGTTTCTTCTGTGCAATTAAATTAAAATTGTTAACAATTTATTATTAGGATGAAATTTATTTTTGTATACTTACAATTTGTCCGGCTAGTTTGCAGTAACCATCGCAACCAAATTCATGTTTCCCATGTTTCTAGATTTTGGATTTTGTGGCTTTGGATGTATTTGGGAGATTATATTGAAAAGTTTCAAGTACATAATTATATGTTGCAATGACGATAAAGCATCATAATTCCATTAGTATAAGTGTTGCATAACTTCATGAGGTGGGTGATATATTTCCTTGTTTTCGGTCTTGCTTCTCCCTTGCATCATCTAGGAGGGTCTTCCACTCCCTCTCTAGAATCATTGGAGGATGCTCATATTTAAGGTTATTTTAAATATGAACCCTATATTGGTGACATAAATATTTTAAATATTAACCTTCTTTTGAGGTGACTTTGGACTTGCTGAAGAAATCGTCACCAAACATGCCAACCAACTTGCTAACGAGATCATCTTTTAACTTGGAACTTTGGGCATTCCACCCTAAGTGTATGGTGGGCCCAAAGATATCCAAATTTAAGTCACTCAAGTGTTATTAAATATGTCATTTCCTACAAAACAACATTATCATTAGTTTGAAATAGTCACACATTATACATACATTATAGGAGAAGATCCAGTAAAGAAGCAACATGTAGTGACATCAAACAAGCAAAATTAACATTTTCCTCATAAGCATGTAAAAGTATATGATGCTCAATAATGAATGGAATAAAAATGTGTTTTCATCGACGCCTAGGATGCAAAAAGGCCTATATGGTGCATAGATTGTAAGTTAATTTGCTAATAGTGTAAGCAGAAATCCCCTAAATCATTTTTGTGGGAACTCAAGTGTGCAACTTACTTGGGACAACTATGCATAAATATTGAAAATGAATCCAAAATTTCACAAGGAAAATGCAGGTGAATTGTTTTGGTAATACTAATAAGCTTCAATGAAAAACATGAACATTGAAGAACACTAAAGTGTACAATGCATTGATATAGAAGAAATTGTTTTATCATTGGAAATGCCTCTTGGATATATTGGTCTATGTGGTTGATAAAAAATAATTATTTTCCATAATGTGCAAACAAGCATATGTATATTTATAGCTTTAAAATTGAGTATATATAAAAATAGTGTATACCATATGTATATCAACAACTAGTAAAAAGTAGTGGATAGATTAGCTACCTATTATCACAAAGAAAAGCATACCCCAATAAATTCCATGAACAAATTACTTTTTGTCTTTGTAAAAATTACATAGATGGCATACCTAGAAAAATATCAATGGAATTATGCACAATAAAATATTGAGCACTCATGTGGAGTGCTAAAAAAATTGCTTCTATATTGATTAAACCCTTATATAGGGTTTGATATTATGATAACCTCATCTCAAAGTGTAATTCAAATCGATGTGACTAGAAAAATCAACATTAACTGAATTTAGTGTTTTGTGATCCATATATTATGTGTTAAAATCTTTTCGGAGAAGTCACACTAGAGATAATTTATCAATGTCTTTCGAACCATATAGTGTGCTTCATCATTAGGATCAGATGGTGAATTGGATCATGACACTAGATTAAATAGAGAAACCAATGTAGAGATCCTTAATATTTTTAATGGCTATATTAAACAAATAGTTTTGAAAAAGGATTTTTAGGATGTTAAAATCGACTCAAATCAAATTTTAAAAAATTCAAATATTTAGCTGAAGAAAAAATAAAATATTTTTAGGAAAAAATCAATATTACAAAGAGAAAATATATACAACCCCTAATACTAGGAATTTAAGCTAAGTTTTCTTTCTTAACACAATAGTGCTTCGATCAGTATCAAGAAAACCCCAAGGCTCATGTAATGGGCTAAGTGTGGGACCTTTTAAGGAGGATTTAGTGATGGAAATGTGACAAGGGGCTCACAATGCCTATTTGTGAGATGACCTTGATAGTATTTGGAACAAAAACACACCCCTAAATACCAAGAACTGAAGCTAGTTTTTCCTTCTTGCCATAATATTTCCTTGATCTATACAGTGAAAACCTCAGGGCTCATGTAATGGGTTGAATGTAGGGCTTTATAAAGATAATTTTAGTGATGGAATTATGAGGGGGGGATTTAAATGGCTAATTTTGGGATATCCTTAGTGGTACTTGGAGAAAATACAATAGTTTGAACAATGACAGTAAAGATATATTAGTGGCTAGGGAGAAATATCACGAGGAGTACATCATATTTTAAAAAAAATGTGAATATAAATAAAATTGGATTGAATAAAATGGGTTGTGTTGGATAATCAATATTATAGGTTGATGTATAGTGGGAAAAAGCTTTTCGTCAATAGATACCTTCGACATAAATATCTCTAGTGGCCACAATTTGCTAGTCAAAATACCTCAATAACATGATATATAGCAACCAATATGTGAGGAAAAGAAACAATAAAATAAGTGGGTGATAGAAATTCCAAATTGTTAGAGAAAAATATTATTATCAACACTTATCTCATATAGTTTTAGTGGAAACAACTTTTAGTAGCTCATGGTTTATTCCTTATCAAATTAGATTGAATTGAATTAGTAAGTGTATACCTCTTATTGGCCAAGTTTTTAGATTTTTATTTCAAATATGGATTCCTTTTCACAGTGATTCTTGGCTATAACACCCTCATTATATATACACTATTAATTTTGCACCATTCAAAGGAGGGAAATTAGGAGGAAAATGGATCAAAACGTTTCTAGAGGAAAATGGGGCTCTAAGGATGAATTTGTGCTAAATTATCCAAACGTAGTCCAGTGGTGACCCTCCTACAACAATATGACTTGGTTTTTTGAGCATAAACATAGGTCATTCAAGTGAAATTGAGCCCTCCCTCAGGCTATTCAAAGGTCTAATTATGGTTCGTGGTAGACCTAAAATTCCTTGAGGTAATACAGTGCCCCTGAGATCTAATTATGGTTTGTGGTAGACCTGAAATTCCTTGAGGTAATACAGTGCCCTCGAGATCGATCATTAGAGAAATTTTGACGTAAGAAATGGGCATCAAAACAAAAATGTACAACCAAAATAAAATTTATAAGAACCAATAGGATTCAAGATTATGATATCAACGATGGGGTATGATTCACCATTTTTGGAGTAAAAAAGTAAAAAGATTAAAAAATATATATATTATTTCAACTCATATTTTCAACTTATATCCCTACGATTTCACTCAAAATTCAAGCAGGAGCACTTGTTGGATCCAAAATTTAATTCCTCATCCAAGAAGTACCTATTTTGCACTCTTTCGATGGACATTGATACACAAAAAGTGAGAAATACATGAAAAATGTTATTGCAATCACATTTTTTTTTTTTTTATGTATTTCTCATTTTTCATGTAACAGGGTCCATAGAAAGTATGCAACATGGATAATCCTTAGATAAGGAATTAAATGTTTCATCCAATGAGTGCTCCTGCTCAAAAATTGAGTGAAAACATAGGGACATAAGTTGAAAATACAAGTTGAAATTATATATTTTTCTTTTTTCCCTCTAAAATTTGATGATGTAATCTAATATTATTTTATTATTTCCACTATTATTTTATAATATTCCTTAGGATGCCCATTTTAGTCTTGAAAATTTATTTAATGTTTGAAGGAGTTTATAAGGTAATTCAAAGGCACATTAAATATATACCTTGAAACAAAGTTTGATCCTCCTCTCAAGTAACTCGCTATCATTCAGAGGTACTCAACTTTCCATTCTTGAAGTTATATGGCTCTCAGTCAATTTCTTGTAGCAGGATTAGGGTTTCATGTTGAGGCTATCCAGGGATTTCCTCTAGTCAAAACTCTCATAACAATATAATGTAGCTCAAATTTGGATAGGGTACAATTGTTTGTTAATCAAGTCCTATTGAATTTGGTACTTATACTGAATTGTTGCAAAATCTGTGGATTGGTTTATGGCATTATGTTGAACGAAATATTTTGAATAGAATATGTTGAGTAGTAATACTTATTGTAGATTGTTTTTTAATTAGTACACTATATTATCGAATAAATTATTGGTCACATCACTGAGCAAGAAAAATAAATTTGTTTAAGAAAACATTAGTTATCTAACGAACCCTAGGAAAAAATTCCCTTAGGAGATTACACAATTCACCGGTAGGGGTTTTAAAATTTGGAGAGGAATATGAAGACATTACCGTATCTCCCGTGCTCCTGTGCTCTGGTGCTTTTGTTCTCTAGTGCTCTCATGCTCTGGTGCTCTAGTGCTCTAGTTCTCTGTTGGTGGTATTTCAAATGGACTCATGGACTCGACCTCTAGTGGCTATGTCGGTGGTGTTTTGAATGGACTCATGGAATTGACCTCAATTGGATCTACCAATGGTTTTGAATGGACAAGACCACTAATGGTTTCAAATGGACTAGACCTCTTGTGGTTTTAAATGGACTTAAAGAATCCACCTTTGGTGGCTTTGCTAGTGGCGATGAATGGACTCGGACAATGACACAATGGCCTTTCATGCAAGCTATTATATATAATATATAAATTATTACATATTAATATATTAATATTTGAAATTTAAATCATTTTTATTTTTATTTTTAAATATCTAAAGAATTATAATTATAATTTGAAATAAAATTTTGTTTTTATTTTATTTTGAGGTAGTCAAAATGTTAAACATTGCAACATCTCCTTGGTGATTTTTATTGGGACATTATCCAAAGTAAAATTTGGTCCTATGGTTATAAATTGTGGGGTTATACCCTTATGTATGGTTTTTTACTCCTCACATCTAGGGGTAACTAGAGGATATATTTCCTTTGATGATCCACATGATAAAAAACAATGGTTCCAATGATGACATTTAGGATTTTCCTAGATAATTTCCTACATATCCCTCTCATATCATGCTTAGCTTCACACACATGAGATACATCTGTCTTATTAGACTCAGCATTTGCATATTTCCATCAGTGATCAAAGCTCCTCTTTTATGTCATATTAGGGTCCCATTCTAAAATTTTTGTAATTCCACCTAGGTCCACATTCAAAAATTTACTCACTGATGGTAGCGCTAGTCAAAAACCTCACTCTCCCTCAAAAATATATATTTGTTGGCCCACCTAAATGTCTTGTTGAGCATACATCAATTATGAAAGTGTTTTTCACCATGTCACTATGTCAGTCAAGTCATCGAGAAGTCTTCTCACTCAAGGTTTTCATGAGGTCTCTAGGCTTCTTTTCAAGGTCGAATAAAACACCATTTCACTGCATAAGGCCAGCAAAAGTAAGAGAGTGAACACCAATAATATCAATTTTTCATTTAAAGAGAATTTGCAAACATGTGAAGATGCTTTCCAAAGTTCTAATTTCGATTTCAAGTATGAGTTTCATCCCAAATAGTAATTTTATTCCAAAAACAGATATGTATTCTTTTTTATATAATATTTACGTAATTTTATGTCATTATATGTAATAAGTAACTTTTCCCAAAGCTTCCAACTCAGTTCCACGTGCCAATTGGACATTAAATGTCAAAACAAACACTCTCTACTCCAGCAATTGATCAATCTGCAAAGCAAAAGCACAAGGTAAAAGGGTATTAGTGCAATGTTTCAAAAGCACTTTCAAAACATTAGCAAATGGATTTTAATCAATAAATTCAAATGCTATAAAGTATTTAATGTTGGCATTATGATACATATGTTGTACTTGATGGCAACCCACTCATCTCAGATGATAAATTATAGTGCAGCAAAGTTATTTTCTGGTTCACAGACTTTCATGCAGAGAAACGTTCACACACTTTCATGCAAAAATTTTTTTCCTTTCATGAAGAGAAAAGTTCACGCACTTTCATGCAGAGAAAAGTTCCTTTCATGCAGAGAAAAGTTCACGCACTTTCATGCAGATAAAAGTTCCTTTCACGCAGAGAAAAGTTCATGCACTTTTGTATGCAGAGAAAAGTTCCTTTCATGAAGAGAAAAGTTCACACACTTTCATGCAGAGAAAATTTCCTCTCATGCAGAGAAAAATTCACGCACTTTCATGTAGAGAAAAGAGCATGCACATGGGAAATCTTATGGTTGGTTCATGGTATTAGTCCGACAGTTTTTGATCCTATGGTTTTGGTCCGTGGTTTTGCATCCAAAAGTGTTGTTCCCAAGTATTGGGTCCATGGTATTGAATTGTTATGGTTTTTGGTTCGTGGTATTGTGAAAGGCCTAAGGCTATAAAAGAAGAAGGAGATCATTTGGAAAGGCATCTTCTGTATTGAATATCTGATAAAGTGCTAGATCTGGAATACTGTGATTGGGTTATGGTGCAGATCTGGATCTGACTGAAGAAGGAACCTGAGCGCAAGGAGAAGGATAAGTTTTATTGATGGGTCAAAATCTTAAGGCTGTAATAATGGTATCTCTATATGATTTTGATCTGTGATATGTGGCGCATGCTTGATCTATAAATATGATAATCTGGGTTAACTAATATCTGAATGTTTGACAAAATGAATTTATAGATCTATACGCAGGTTTCTGAATAGTGAAGTAGCGTACATATCTTGATTTATTTTCTAGCTACTTTTGTTTATTGCTACAGTGTTTTGGGTTCAGAAATGGAGTGTGATTACTGTTATTATGATCTAGGTATAGTCGTCAGTGAAGTGTTTATTTTGTTTCAGTTTTGATTGGTGAAAAGGTGATTGGTTGATGCAAAAATTCTTGATGTTTGATTGATGTTTTTTGTGGATCCTGTTTGAAAATTTATGAAACGTGGTCCCTGGAAGGAAGAGAAGGTTGTAGTCTTCTGCACGTAGTAGCCTGCGTACTAGAATCTCAACTAGTACAAGAACTAAGGGGGTTGTAGCTCCCTTCCAGGACAAGTTGGAAAATGAGAGAGGGTTGTAGCTCTTTGTAGGTAGCAGCCTGCGTACTGGTAAAGGACTGCACCAGTACAAAATCATTGTAAAAATAAGTTTCTAATTGAAAAGATAGAGACATATTGCAGCAGGTGGTTTTCACCCACATTGGGTTTCCACCTTATATCTTGTGTTCTTGTGTGTGATTGTCTTCTGCTCTATTTTTTTGTTCCTAGTTACAGTTTATATGATCCTGATGCATAGATTAATGTTCAACATCAGTAGAATATTTTAAATTATAAGTTTGTATGGTATACGCGGGTTTCCTTATTTGTAGTTGCATATATACGCAGTTTTTCTCTAACTAAAGTAGCGTATATGCTATGGGTTATTAAAAGAAAATAATTGACCAGATAATACTAATTCACCCGCCCCCCTCTTAGTATTATTTCGATAACTGGTATCAGAGCGGGTCCTTCAGAAGAAGCTTGATCGCTTGAAGGAAGATCTATCATCATACGCAACTACGAGAGAGAAGCATCAATCAGGCCACCAATTTTTGATGGGACCAACTTCGTCTATTGGAAGGAAAGAGTTACAACCTATCTTTAATCTCTTGGTAGAGAAGTCTGGGATATCATAGATACATGATACACGTTTCCATCAGCAACTCCTATAGATCCGGCTGAGAAGAAGTAGTTTGAAACTAATGCAAAGGCTATCAATACACTATTAGGATGTCTATCTCAATTAGAATTCGTCAAGGTTATGCAGTATAAAACCGCAAAAGAAATATGGGACAAGATCATTCTGAGCTATGAAGGAGATGAACAGGTAAAAAGAGAAAAACTTCAAACCCTCAGAATTCAATATGAAAATCCTAGAATTTACAATGATGAAAGTGTGGCTAACTATTTCCTACACATAGATGTGATTGTTAATTTTATGAAAAATTTGGGTGAAGAAATAAAAGAGGCTGTTGTGGTTGAAAAGGTTTTGAGATCTTTCTCTTCTAAGTTTGAATCAAAAGTTTCTGGAATAGAATAAAAGGAGAATCTACAGAAAATTACCATGTCACAACTACACGTAATTCTAACCGCTTATGAAATGAGGAAAGGGGGACCATCAGACAAAAGAGAAACTGCATCTAAGGCTTCAGGAAAAGGAGATTCTTATGACTCAGGACATATGTCAGAAGAAGAGGAAGAATCAAATTTTGTCAAGAACCTTCAACGAGGTGCTGGAAGATTCAAAGGTAAGTTACCTTTCAAATGTTTTTGTTGTGGAAGAGTCGGTCACTATGCTGCCAAGTGTCCTCATAAAGGTAAGGAACCTGTTAGATGGAACAAGAAATAGAATGTAAATAAGAAAAGCTATTACATTCATGAAGATAGTGATGGACTTTCAAATAGTGATGAAGATGAACAAGGTAATAACTATAGACTTTTAATGGCTTTTGAGGATGATGATTTCATGGATGCTATAGATGAAGAAGGTCTTTATGAAGAGATTTCTAAACTCAAAATTTGTTTAGAAGAGAAAAATATGATTATTGATACTTTGCAATTCCAATTGGCTGAAAGTGAAAAACATCATGAAAAGTTAGAAT
Organism: Pinus taeda; assembly: GCA_000404065.3. NCBI lineage: Eukaryota > Viridiplantae > Streptophyta > Pinopsida > Pinales > Pinaceae > Pinus > Pinus taeda. The sequence continues at coordinate 184,987 of APFE030254154.1, read as the reverse complement.
GTGAAATAGTGGGACTTAGAAAAGAGATTGAGTAAACTAAATCTCTTAATCTTAGATTTGTTAAAGGATTTGAAACGTTAGATGAGATTATCAAAGTACAACATTCTCCACTAATCAAGACAGGTCTGGGATATAATGAAGAAGCATCTAAAGCATAGAAGCCATCCACCTCCAAAAGTTATATTGATGCAGCAAGGAGAAGTGAACAAATTGACAATCAACAACAAAGGCACAATGCTGCTCACCAGGTAAATCAGGGACATTTTTCTTCAAGAATGAACAGATATCACCAAGTAAATCAGGGGAAATATGCTTCAAGGATAAACAGAATCTACAACAGACCACAGGTAAATAATTCTCAATTTGTCTCAAGAATGAATGTCAATGAAAACTACAATCGTTCCGTTCGTAGGGTTGATAATCGCAGGAATTTCTTCAATGGCCAATGTTTCTCTTGTCACAACTTTGGACACAAAGCAGCTCAGTGTGTTTCCTACAAAACTATCATGACTAGAGAAACTCAAAAATAGAGGAGTATGACTAGAATCACGAAAAGGACCTACAATAACTTTTCTGCTCTTGAAAATGAAATAGAATGTTCTATTTGTAATAATTTTGGTCATGAAGATTCTAAATGCAGGAGCAGGTTTCGGCAGGCAACTCAGAAGGAGCAAGCCTCAAATATCAAAACATGGAGAATGAAAGAACCATAACCAGAAATATGTGGTATAGCCTTATATGCAGAAGGGTAGGAAAATCAATGGTACATCGACAGTGGATGTTCAAAACATATGACAAGTGATAAAGAAAAACTTCAGTCATATAGTGCCTTAGATAAGGAGAAGAAGGTCTCATTTGGAAATGACACCCTTGCACTCATAAAAGGTAAAGGTTCTGTTATTTTAAAAGAAAAAGTCAAAGTAGGAAATGTTATGTATGTTGATGGCTTAAAGCATAATCTATTGAGTGTCAGCCAGATGTGCGATCAAGGAATAGAGGTAATATTTCGATCAAATGGATGTAGTGTTCGTGATCTTGTTACAGGAGAAACAGTGATCAAAGGCATAAGAACTCCAAATAATTTATACATATTCAAAGAAGGACAACAACAATGCTATCTGAGAAAGAGTGATGAACACTGGCTATGGCACCGGAGGTTGGGGCATCTAAGCTTCTCACAGATAAGGAAAGCATGCAAATACCAGGCAGTTCGTGGTCTTCCAGACATCAGAATTCCAGATAATACAATATGCAAATCATTTCAGTTTGGTAAGCAAACCAGAACAACTTCCCTGAGAAGGAAGTATCAGCTAGCAGGCCACTTGAGCTTGTCCATATTGATGTATGTGGTTCATCTAGGAAAAGGTCGCCTCGGGGAGAAGAATACTTTATATTATTCATTGACGACTATTCAAGGATGGTTTGGATAGGACTGATGAAGCACAAAGATGAAGCCTTTGAAAAATTCAAATCCTTCAAAGCTTTGGTTTAAAACGAATTAGATCACAAAACTAAATGCCTCAGGTCTGATAGAGGTGGGGATTTTACCTCAAATGAATTTTTCGATTTTTGTGAAGAACATGGAATAAGAAGAGAATTCTCTACAAACAGGACTCCTCAGCAAAATGGAGTAGTTGAAAGGATGAACAGAACGGTTCAACAAATGGCTCGTGCTATGCTTGATGAGTCTGGAACTCCTGCAACTTTCTGGGGTGAAGCTGCATTTGCTACAGTTGTTATTCTCAACAAAACAAATGTCTGGGTGAACAGTACTCAAACCCCTCATGAGCTCTGGTATGGTGAGATTCCTTCGGTAAAATACTTCAAAATTTTGGAAGCAAATGCTATATCAAAAATACTGATGAACATCTTGGAAAGTTTGAACCTAGAGTAGACGAAGGCATTCTCCTTGGTTACTCTCCCCACAGCAAAGCATACAAGTGTTATAATAAAAGGCTTGGAAAAATTGTTGAAAGTATTGATGTAGTGGTTGATGAAGAAGAAAATACTCCTAGGTAGGTAAGATCTAAAGATTTCGAAGATGATGAGGACTACCCATCAACATCAAATCAGATTCATGATGAAGAAGAAACCCATGAGGAGCCTAAAGAACAAATAAGGATAGAGGAAAAGACTCCATCCAGGTACGTTCAGAAGAATCATCCAAAATCTCAAATTTTGGGGAAAAAAGAGGCTGGAATACAAACAAGAAGAACAATTGCAGAAGCTTCAAGCTATTTGGCATTACTTTCCTCCACTAAACCACAAAATGTAAGAGAGGCATGCAAAGATGAATGTTGGGTCAAGGCAATGGATGAAGAAACTTGAGCAGATCGAAAAGAATAACATTGGAGTTGGTTTCCTAAGACCAAAAGATAAGAATGTCATAGGGACAAAAGGATCTCAAAACAGTTTGAAGAAAATGGGGAATATTAGAAATAAGGTAGATGTTGTAAAGGGTATGCTCAACAAGAAGGAATAGACTTTGAAGAAACTTTTGCTCCGTTGTAGACTTGAGGCCATCAGAATGTTCCTTGCTCTTCTTTAGCTTTCAGAAGTTCAAAGTATTTCAAATGGACGTGAAATCAGCCTTTCTAAATGGAGACTTAGAAAGAAGAAGTGTACATTGAGCAGCCAGATGGATTCATCCTTGGTAATGATCCAAATCTTGTATGCAGACTAAAGAAGGCTCTCTATGGTCTAAAACAGGCTCCAAGGGCTTGCTACTATCGTCTGGACAAATACCTTCATCAACAATGTTTTTCAAAAGGATCAACAGATAGCAATCTTTATATAAAAATTGAAAATAACAAATTGCTAATACTTTTTGTGTATGTAGATGATATCATCTTTGGTAGCAATGAAGAAGCTATGAGTCAAAACTTTTCCTTGGTGATGCACAAGGACTTCAAAATGTCTTTGCTTGGAGAACTGACATATTTTCTTGGTTTACAAATCCAACAAAATAAAGGTGGTATCTTTTTATCTCAAACCAAGTATCTCAAGCAGATCTTGAAGAAGTATGACATGGAAGATTCGAAACTAGTATGCACTCCTATGGTCACAAGATGCAGCCTTAGTTCAAATGATGAATCAGTAGTAGTGCATCAACCAACCTATAGCTCCATGATTGGAAGTCTACTCTATTTAATAGGTACCTGACCAGACATCATGCATGCAGTAGGAATGGTTGGAAGATTTCAGGCAAATCCTAAGGAAACTCATCTTCAAGCAGTAAAGAGAAATTTCAAGTATCTTCATGGAACTCAAAACTATGGCCTATGATATCCTAGAGATGCGGATCTCACTCTTCATGCTTATACAGATGCAGATTGGGCTGGAAGCGAGGATGACAGAGAAAGCACCAGTGGTGGTGCATTCTTTATGGGTTCCAGATTAGTATCTTGGTTCAGTAAGAAACAAAGTTCTATTGCATTATCTACAACTGAAGCAGAATATGTGGTTGTTGCATCCTGTTGCACTCAACTCCTTTGGATGATGCAAACCTTGCACGATTTTAAAATCACTTTTACACCACCTATCTCCATCTTATGTGATAATACAAGTGCAATTAGCATTTCAAAGAACCAAGTCATGCATTCAAAGACCAAGCACATACCGATCAAGTATCATTTTCTCTGGGAACAAGTGCTGGAACAAAAGGTCAAATTGGAATATGTTCCCTCCAAGGGACAAGTTGCTGATATTTTCACCAAACCATTGCCCAGGGAGACATTTGAATACCTCAGACAGAAGCTGGGAGTTGTTGATGCATCATCCTGCTGTTGAATCTTGTCTATTATATGCAGGTGGATACATGTACATTTTCCAGTCTATGTGGGTCGAATGGGTCTATCAAAGATCATCTGGCACAGGTTCAGGGGGAGCATATATTCTTCTAATGATGCATTTTTGGCATTATCTTAGAAGTCCTTGGTTTGATTTCTCAAGAGTTTTCTGGTGGAGTAGATCAATGTGTGCTGGTCTGAAGGTTGATTCTGCTGATAGTTGTTCTTGTTTCTATGTCATGTACTTCTTTTCATATCAAGGTCATGTAACGACCTATTTTGGTTTCCCCACTATGGCTGGGTGAATGAGTTTTGTTTATCTTGTGTATTCCCACTTGGATGGGAGATGGATGTATGTATGATTCTTGATGATAGGAAGGTTATGTATAATGTATGGAGTCATGTTCTTTCTTGTAGAACATCCTTTTGCAGACAACATTTCAGCACAGAGCATATACAAAGGGGGAGCTCGTTCAGAGTTTTTAGCAGGTACTCAGGGGGAGTATGGTAGTCCGCCCCTTTGCCCTTGATGTCAAAGGGGGAGAGTGCTTGGTTGTTGTTGCCATCAAGTCCAAAGGGGGAGATTGTTGGCATTATGATACATATGTTGTACTTGATGGAAACCCACATCTTAGATGATAAATTATGTGCAGCAAAGTTATTTTCTGGTTAACGGACTTTCACAGAGAAAAGTTCACACACTTTCATGAAAAAAAAAAAAAAAGTTCCTTTCATGAAGAGAAAAGTTCACGCACTTTCATGCAGAGAAAAGTTCCTTTCATGTAGAGAAAAGTTCACGCACTTTCATGCAGAGAAAAGTTCCTTTCACGCAGAGAAACATTCACGCACTTTCATGCAGAGAAAAGTTCCTTTCATGAAGAGAAAATTTCACACACTTTCATGCAGAGAAAATTTCCTTTCATGCAGAGAAAATTTCACGCAGTTTCATGCAGAGAAAAATGCATGCACATGGGAAATCTTATGGTTGGTTCATGGTATTAGTCCAACAGTTTTTGGTCCTATGGTTTTGGTACATGGTATTGCATCCAAAAGTATTGATCCCAAGTATTGGGTCCATGGTATTGAATTGTTATGGTTTTTGGTTCATGGTATTCTGAAAGGCCTAAGGCTATAAAATAGGAAGGAGATCATTTGGCAAGGCATCTTCTGAATTATTGAACATCTAATAAAGTGCTAGATCTGGAATACTGTGATTGGGTTATGGTGCAGATCTGGATCTGAATGAAGAAGGAACCTGAGCACAAGGAGAAGGATAAGTTCTATTGATGGGTCAAAATATTAAGGCTGGAATAGTGGTATCTCTATATGATTTTGATCTGTGATATGTGGCGCACGCTTGATCTATAAATCTGATAATCTGGGTTAACTAATATCTAAATGTATGAAAGAATGAATTTATAGATTTGTACGCAAGCTTCTGAATAGTGAAGTAGCGTACATATATTGATTTATGTTCTAGCTGCTTTTGTTTATTGCTACAGTGTTCTGGGTTCAGAAGTGGGGTGTGATTACTTTTATTATGATCTGGGTACAGTCGCCAGTGAAGTGTTTATTTTGATTTAGTTTTGATTGGTGAAAAGGTGATTGGTTGATGGAGAAATTCTTGATGTTTGATTGATGTTATTTGTGGATCCAGTCTAAGAATTTATGAAACGTGGTCCCTGGAAGGAAGAGAAGGTTGTAGTCTTCTGCAGGTACTAGCCTGCGTACTAGTATCTCAACTAGTACAAGAACTAAGGGGTTTGTAGCTCCCTTCCAGGAGAAGTTGGAAAACGAGAGAGGGTTGTAGCTCTCTACAAGTAGCAGCCTGCGTACTGGTAAAGGACTGCACCAATACAGAATCATTGTAAAAAGAAGTTTCTAATTGAAAAGATAGAGACATATT
>APFE030254154.1:119515-171002 GCA_000404065.3 Pinus taeda | reverse complement strand
TTGGTTTGCCAACAAAATAAAGTTGAAATAATTAAGACAATGGGTCTATTACAACCTTCATCCATTCCAAGCCAACATTGGGAGGAGGTTTCAATGGATTTTATCACAGGTTTTACCCAAGTCTGAGGGAAAGAGTGTCATCATGGTGGTAGTTGACAGACTTACCAAGTATGCACACTTTTGTGCATTATCACATCCATTTAGAGCCAGTACAGTTTCTACTGCATTTATGGAAACAATTCAAAAGCTACATGGAAACCCAAAGATTATTGTAAGTGACAGAGATCCCATTTTCACTGGAAATTTTTGGACAGAATTATTTTCTTGTCTTGGTACTCAGTTAGCTCATAGCTCATCTTATCATCCTCAATCTGATGGGCAAACTGAGATAGTAAACAATGTTTGGAAGGATATCTTCGTTGCTTTGTATCTGATAAACAGACACAATGGGTCAAATGGTTGCCTCTAGCTGAATGGTGGTATAACACCTCCTTCCATACAGCAACAAAAATGACCCCATTTATGGCACTTTATGGGTATCAGCCACCATCCATCACATCATATTTAAGAGAAAATTCTAAGGTTCAAGCAGTGGAACATTACATTGAACATCAACAACAAGTCCTCCAACTCTTAAAGGATAACCTCATGTTGGCACAAATAGAATGAAACAACAGGCAGATCAACATCGTAGCGAAAGAATTTTGATGTAGGTGATTAGGTATTCCTACGGCTACAACCATATAAGCAAATGTCCCTCAAGCAAGCTAAGAAGGATAATAAATTATCACCAAAGTATTATGGTCCGTACAAGGTATTGCAAAAGATTGGTACTATGGCATACAAATTATAGCTTCCTGCAGGTTCTCGATTGCACCCAGTTTTCCATGTTTCATGTTTAAAGAAGGTTATAGGCGATAAGCTACCAGTTCAAACTATATTTCCAAAACTTGACGAGGAAGGAAAAATTATATTGGAATCAGAAGAAGTCACAGAAACAAGATCTCGACAGCTATGAAATCGATCAATTTCGGAGTATCTTATCAAGTGGAAGAACTTATCTGCAGAAGATTCCACATGGGAGGATGAGAATTTATACAGAAGTATCCAGAACTACTCAAGCGTTGAGGACAACACTTTTTTTGAAGGAGAGGGGCATGTTGGGTCCCTATAATACTAGTGATTACCCCATTACTATTGTAGTTGTACCCCTTATTAATATTGTGTGCCCCTATTGCCCCCATATTGTTATTACTGTGCCCCATAGAATCCCTCTATTGTTATTTTTGTGGCTTTATATTATTATTGTTAGGTCGGCTGGGTTATATTCTGACTCCTTAGACTCCTATATATAGAAAGGAGGTTTTGTCATTTGCATCATCCAAGAATTGTTCATTTATGTAATGTAAAGGAGGTTTCCCCCTCGAAGAGGTTGAATTCTAAGGCATTGATCTAACTTTTCTATCTTTTCTTGAGCTGGTTTCATAACAGAAATCAAATTTTTATTGATGTAATTGATCATGTAAATGTAATTATGGTATTTTACTATTACCTAGGGTAAATACATTAGGCAAATAGGCTCTATGAGGTGTAATGAATCAGTTCATTATAATTAGGAATAAGTCATTTTGACCACCCTACACTCTAGCTATCAGTTTGGTGGAACTGCTCCTCTTCTCATGGATTCGACGCCCGATGGCTAGGAGGAGTTTGTTTGAGGCCTATATCTTGTTGTTTTTAGTCGTTTCAAAGGTTAGACTCAGTTGGATGTTGTGCCTGTTATCAGAGGCACTATTGTATCATATTTTGGCTAGTATTAATAGATGAGTTGCATGTATTTCTTTGAGATACATGTGATATGGATGTTTAGCAGTGTTTCTTCTTTGTGATCCTTTGTATGAATGTTTTGTATGCTCATAAACCATTTCATGTCTATTATATGGTAGTTTTCAAGTTGATAGGCATAATACATGTTTGTTCATGCTCTGTTTTGGGAAAGTTATCATAATTTGTACATTTTTCTTCAATTTAGGAAGAATTCATCTCATATGCTCTTCCTAACTCCTCATCAGTCTTAAATCATCTCACTAAACAGCCTTCTAAGTGTTAATCTTCATGCCTACCTTACCCGTTTGAATGTTTGCAATCATAATTGACTAGCCCTGACCTAGCCTCTTTGAGCTAATATCTCCATCCAATGATAACCCCAATCAAATAAAATCAAAACAACCTATGCACTCATAACTAGCCTAAAACCATAATTGATCCTGCCCTCTTGACTGTGATTTTGTGGAGAGAGCTCTCTCCATCTTGGTAGGGCTAGATACCAAGTCAAAAGGCTGGTCTATGGTTACCTCAACTAGACTCTTCCTCAACCTTCGAGATCCGAAGGAGTGATCACATACTGGTACCATTTCTAGGGAATGAAAGGTTCATTTTTCCTGGGTGTAAGATAATTTTTCATAAAGGTTGATCCCATAATTGCAGTTTCAAGATTGTAGAGCTGGCTTCAGGGAAACAAAAAAGACAAAATTCTGCATCATGATCTAGCTGATTCAGTTGAAGATATTCAAAGATTTTTCAAAAAGCAAAGAAGGTTACAGATCACAAGTTCAATAAAACCTCATTACATTGGTAAGCTCTTGATCGTTACCAATTTAAATTTCTCTCTTAAAGACTTTCCTTTGCTGTGAAGTTTGAATATATATTTGTTCCATTCAAGTTTGATATCTTTTACCTCACATAATATTTGACCCTATTAAGATACTCGCTCCAAGAAGATATACCAAGTCAAAGCCTGACCCAAATCCTGCTTCTCCGGTTGATGATCCTGAAATATTGTTAAGAAAACATAAAGTCCCTTTCCCCAAGATTGAAAGCACAAAATTGGAAAGGACCACTTTCTTGCTAGATCAGATACTTAGTATTGAGGATATTCCTTTTCACATTAAATTTTATCTATCCCTATTTCGTTCGAAGTCTACATCTTGTCTTATAGAGGAAGTGTTTGATCCCATAAAGTTTGATTCATAATTACCCACCTCAAAATCTTTGTTTAATCAACCTTCTACTACTTCTCCATATTCAAAACTTGAGCACAAGGTTTGGTCTAATTTTGAGAAACTTCAAAGCCTAGCTGATCAATTACAAATTACTATAGAAAAATCCTATATTCAGTATCATCTTGAAATCTTATCTTCTACCGTACCCCCTACTACACCTCCGAAAACATCTGTGTCACCACCTCCATCTGCATCCCAACCAAAACAACCCACTGTAGTTCCCATTCACCATCCCCCAGTAGTCATGGTGAGATTTGCACCCTTAATATTACCTGGTCAGTTGGCAGCTTTACCTCAAACTTATGGCCAGAGACTTCCTCTTTTTGATGGTAGCCCGGGAATAACAGCACAACAACATATTGATAAAATTGTTGATTTAATTGATTTAGAGGAGGTTAATGAGGATGGTGCAAAAATGAGACTAATGGCTCAAAGTTTTTCTGGAGATGTGAAAAATGGGTTTTGTGATTGAGTAGCTTGCGCCATTGATACCCCAACAAGGCTTAAGGAGTTTTTCTTAGCTAGGTGGCAAGAAAAGAAAAATCCATTGTAGATCTTGGTGGAATACAACACATTGAAAAGTAATACTAATGATATGGTTCAGGAGTTCACTATAATGTTTAATCAGATCTATAATTCCATTTTGGATAACATGAAACCTCCTCCTAATTTTGAACTTCAAAATTACCCGGATGCCTTTGATCAGGAGGTGGCTTATCAACTAAGGGAAAGATATCCTGCAACTCTTGAAGAAATGTAGAATAATGCAGTAAGCGTGGAAGAAAACTTGATGATTAAAAAGTCTCAGTTAAAACATGAGAAACCGGAAAAGAAAGTAACCATTAAAGAAGAACCCTGTTCTTCCACCAATCTTAAACTAGATGCATTGATCAGAACCATGGAGAGGATGGTCGATCAGATGATAAATTTAGATAAAACTCAGGAGCCACAAGTTAGAAATTTGAACTTTAGAAACCAACAACAACCTCAGTACATGATAAAACAAAGAGAGAAAAAAGCTTCTGAAGCATTCACATCTCAGCAACCAATTCAGACACCCTTACAGCAAAATTATGCTGAAGGAGAATTTGATGATGAAATAGACCAAATTGTTGAGGAAAACCACTTCTTTAGGGAAGATTACCATCCCATTTTCTTGACTAAAAATGAGAAGTATTTCGAGAAGACAAAGGATCCTAAAGATGAAGATTACATACTGGCAAGTGATTATGCATTGGAAACTCAATCTAGTGATTATCAAAGAGGTACTTGAATGCACTCAACTCTCAGCAAAAATAATATTCCTTGAGAAATAGGGATGTCCCGATTACTCCTATTCAGAAAAGGACATCGCAGTAGAAGGATACCCAACAAAAGACAAACCCTTAAGATAATCAAAGAAAAGGTAAAGAGCTGGCAACAACTAATAAAAGCAAAGTAAATAAGCTGTCTACAAGCAATCCAAACAAGGACCATGACAGTCAGAAGAAGGATCAAACACCAAACGATCTGCCCGAGAAGAGAGACATAATCCAAAGAGATGTAGATAAATCAAGTTCATTCAATCTAGAAAATAAAATTTCAAAGTTGAAAGTGTCAATCCCTCTTACTGAACTAGTCAAAAATATCCATTACAAGTCTGATATAATTAAAAGGCTCAAAGGTGATCCTATGTCTGACATGGTTAATGTTGAATATGACCAGCTCGAATTAATTTTTGGTCCAACCATAGATGGTTAGTCAAGAGATAGTGAGGTTCCTCCATTTTACGTAAGTTTAAGAATCCACCAATGGATTCTTCACAACTCCATTATTGACTCCGGAGCCTCCCATAATCTAATGCCCAAAGCCATTATGGAAAGGTTGGGTATAGATATAACTCATGAATACCATGACTTGTACTCTTTTGATTTTGGTAAGGTCCGTTGTCTTGGTCTAATCAAAGATTTGGTAGTATCCTTGGACCAAATCCCGGCAAAGAATGTTTTAATGGATGTGGTGGTAGATGATATACCACCACGGTTTGGTATGTTATTGTCAAGATCCTGGGGAGTGAAACTAAGAGGCACACTGTAGTTAGACTTCTCCTATGCCACCATCCTGGTTTTCGGGCAATTGAGGAAATTTTACTGAGAAACCAAAATGAAATTCATGATAACTAGCAAGGAGAAGCCCAATAATCATCCTATAAATGTTGTACATACAAATTTAGGGTCATTTATTTTATATGATGATAGTGGATTGAATGTTGTAGATAGTATTCTTGTGGAAATTAAAGATATACCAGAGATTTCCAATTGTATAAGGATAGTATTAGATCAAGAAAAAGAAAAGATTCCAAATTCATTTGAGCATCCATCCGACAAGGCAGAGAAAGGCTCTAAACAGCCATCAGAGAACGTAATGGAAAATTCAGAAACCCATGAAGACAAAGTTTAGAAAATTGACCCAAAGCAGAAATAAGAATTACAGCCCTTGGACGAGGAGCATGACCTTTGGACCATGGAATTTGATGGTGCTCTTGGGATATATGGAGCAGGCATTGGAATTTGGATTTGATGTCCACATCATCCGCAAGGTGAGCTCCCTCAAAATGTTAGATTATGCTCATACAAGTTAGCTTTTGATTGCACTAACAATGAGGTGGAGTACAAAGCACTGGTTACAGGTTTAAAGATCTTGAAAATATTGGGTGCACGAAATGTTTTTATGTATGGTGATTCATGACTTGTGATCAAGCAAGTTAAAGGTGAATATCAAGCTCACCATCCGTGAATGAGACAATATAGAAATGTTGTTTTAGATATTTTGAGGATGTTTCCTGAATATACACTTTCTATTGTACCAAGGAGTTAGAATCGTATGGCAGATTCATTAGCTACAACTGTAAGCAATTTCAAAATCACCATGTTTTCAAACAACAAATTTTAGATTCATGTAAAGCATCGACCCTCTGTTCCCAACAACTTGTGATATTGGCAAGTATTCTGGGATGAAAAATAGGTGAATAACTTTCTTCAAATTGAAGGAGAGTTTGATAATTGTTTTATGGATGAAGTTTACAACAAATATGATCAAGTCATCGAGGCAACACATGTTGATATACTGCAACTGAAGGATAACAATATTCCATGAGGTCTTATACCTTTTGAAGATTTGTTTGATCGAAATGATGTAGAAAGGAAGCCTACTTTGGTTCCTATAGAGAAAGGTGTCGAAGATCTGAACATGGGAACAATAGACAAACCAAAAATGATCAAGTTGTCCTAATCATTATCTCTCGAGGTAAAAGAGAAATATATTCATTTATTGTCTAAATTTTCTGATGTTTTAGCGTGGGATTATGTAGACTTGAAGGAGTATGATAAGAAAATAATTTAGCATACCATCCCAATTAAGCCCGATCAAAATCTCTTCAGATAAAAGCTAAGAAGGATTAACCCAAGATTACTGCCATCCATAGAGAAAGAAGTTAACAAACATTTCAAGACAGGCATCATTGTTCCTATCAGGTTTTCTGATTGGATATCAAATCTAGTTCCAGTGAGAAAGAAGATCAGGGAAATAAGGCTCTACATAGACTTCAGAAACTTCAACAAAGTATATTTGAAAGATAATTATCCAATTCCCAAAATGGACCATATCCTTGAGAGAGTTATTGGCACTTCCCAATTGTCACTCTTGGATGGCTACTCTAGTTACAATAAATTTTTAGTGCATGGAGATGATCAAGACAAGACATCATTTACCACACCTTGGGGTACATTCAAATATGAAAAAATGCCATTTGGTCTCAAAAATGCAGGGGCCACTTTTCAGTGTGCCATGGAAATAGCCTTTTCCAATGAAAAAGATGTTTTCTTGGTTGTATACTTAGATGATGTAACAATGTTTTCACATTCAGATGATGAACATTTGCATCATTTAAGAGTCATTTTCTAGAAATGTAGAAAGTCGAAATCTCTCTCAATCCTAAGAAAAGATTGTTCACTATGGAGAAAGGAAAACTTCTCGGTCACATCATCTCGAAGGACAACATCCAGATTGACCCTTCACAAGTAAAAGCCATTCAACAAATTGATTTCCCTCGCATCAAGAAAGAAATCCAAGCATTCAATGGTAAGATGAATTTCTTACACAGATTTATTCCTAATTTGGCTGAACATATTAGAGAAATGACCAATTTGTTGAAAAAGGATAATGATGTAAAGTGGTTCGAAGAAGCCCACAAGTCCTTTCATGTAGTAAAGCTTGCGTTAACCACTACCCCTATTTTAATCAATCCCGATTATTCCAATGATTTTATTATATTCTCTTTTTCTTCTGAGCATACTAGGGCAGTAGTATTAATGCACAAAAGGGATAAAATTGAGCTGCAAATAGCATTTTTAAGTCGCAACATCAGGGATGCAGCCTTTAAGTACAACATCATTGAGAAACAGGCCTTGGCTTTGGTAAAGGCCATGAAAGATTTCAGAGTTTACATTTTACATTCACATACTCTTGGTTATGTGCCTAATGCAGCAGTAAAAGATGTTCTTGTGCAGAATGACCCAGAAGGTAGAAGAGGTAGATGGATATCAACATTATTAGAATATGATCTTGAGATCAAGCCTACCAAGCTGATCAAGGGTCAAGGCTTAGCCAAACTCATGGCTGAGCCAAATCTCCATGCTTTAGATATCAACCTTGTAGCAACATTGTCCGACAATCAAGAAGAAGTTGATATCATTCAGGTATCTGATATCTTTCTATCATCTCCATGATATTATGATATTATTTATGTTTTGCAACATCTAAATCACCCTCTAGGCATGTCTAAGGCTAAGAGCAAGTCATTGAAGTTGATGGCTTCAAAATATTGTATTATGTACATCGCACTTTATTGGAAGGATCCTAGAGGTGTGTTGCCAAACAGTTTGACCGAAGATGAGTCTAAAGATGTAATAAATGACTTCCACAATGGAGATTGTGGGGGCCACTTGTACTAGAGGAGCACGACAAACAAAGTATTGAGAGCAAGTTACTATTGGCCTACACTTTTTGTAGATATCTACAAATCAGTGATGAGTTGTCACAAATGCCAACTTTCCCAACGTAAAAGAAAACTTCTTCTTTTGCCTCTACAACCTATTTCAGTTCATGCACCATTTCAGCAGTGGTGCCTAGGTTTCATATGTGAGATTAACCCATCATCATCGCCACAAAAAAAGTGGATATTGATAGATACAGACTACTTTACCAAGTGGATTGAAGCAATTCCTACCAGGCAAGCAACATATGCAATTATCATTCAATTTTTAGAAACTAATATGTTCTCCCGTTTTGGTTGTCCTAATAAGATCATCACAGACAACACAGAAGCATTCAAGTATAAAAAGATAACCGAGTTTTGTGACAAATATAACATGAAGTTGGGACATTATACATCATATTATCCAAAAGGAAATGTTTTGAATGAGTCCTCCAATAAATCCTTAATCAACATCATCAAGAAAATGTTGTAGGCCAACAAAAAGAATTGACACAAAATGCTTATCAATGCATTGTGGGCAGATCGAGTGAGTAGTAAGAAATATCTTGGGATTTCTCCTTTTCAAATTTTGCATGGAGTAGATACTGTCTTTCCTTCATCATTAGCAGTCCCGGTCATGAAATTGTTATAAGAAGTAGGAAGTGAAGAGAATGATATACAACGTCGGACCAATCAAATGATTCACCTACAATAGATACAGGATGAGGCATTTCAAAATACGTCTAAGCTCCATGATAGGATCAATAAAATCTATGACTGAAAAACAAAGGAAGATGATTTCAAAATTGGAGATGTGGTGCTTTGTTGGGATGGCAAAAACGAAGACAAGGGTAAGCATGGTAAATTCGAAAATCTATGGAAAAGCCCTTATCAGATTTCAACTTTCTGAGGACAAAATTCTTTCTTATTGGATGAGATAGATGGAGAACCATGCTTAGGAGAACCAGCCAATGGTAGGCTCCTTTAGCACTATATTTTCTGAAATAGGCCAGTTTCATTGTACACAATAGTTTAATTTTTTGCAAGTGTGAAGTAGAGAATCATTGGAGTTCGGAGCCCGAAGTGAAGTCCATGGAGCTTCATTGATTTTTTTCCATTTTCAAAGTTCAGTTGTTAGATAAGTAATTAAGTTTTAACTGTCGAGTCAGTTTGTGTTATTTGAATTGTCAGAATTCAGTCATGCATTTCAGTTTGATTTTTTTATCGTATTGGCCCGCATGTTTAGGCAGTTGATCTACAGTGTTCTTAACAACTCCGAGGAGCTGCCATCCCCAAATAAGGCTGATGATAGAGTTAGTATTTTCATACTGCCATCATTGATCAAAACTCCTCTTTTATATCACATTAGGGTCCCATTTTGAATTTTTTTCATTCCACCTAAGTCATTCAAAAATTTACTCATTGATGGTAGCCCTAGTCAAAAACCTCACTCTCCCTAAAAAATATATACTTGCTGGCCCACCTTCATGTCTTACTGAGCATACATCAATTATGAAAGTTTATTTCATCATGTCTCTATGTCAGTCAAGTCACCTTGAAGTCTACTCACTCAAGGTTTTCATTAGATCTCTAGGTTTCATTTTTTCAAGGTTCAATAAAACACCATTTCACTAGATAAGGCTACTAAAAGTCTGAGAGCGAACACCAATAATATCCCTTTTTCATTTAAAGAGGATTTAAAAACATGTGAAGATGCTTGCCAAAGTTCTAATTTTGATTTCAAGTATGAGTTTCATCCCAAACCATAATTTTATTCCAAAAACAGAGAAGTATTTTTCTTTTTCTTTTTTTATGTCATTATATGTAATAAGTAACTTTTTCCAAAGCTGCCAACTCAGTTCCACATGCCAAATCGACATTAAATGTCAAAACAAAAAGTGTCTACTCTAGCAATTGATCAATCTGCAAAGCAAAAGCACAAGGTAAATGGGCATTAGTGCAATGTTTAAAAAGAACTTTCAAAACATTAGAAAATTGATTTTAAATCAACAAAGTCAAATGCTATCAAGTATTTAAAACCTTCAAGACATCCATTTTCTCCTCATTTTATATTGTCATGGTCAAAAAAACTCAACAAAGAAGAGATTTTCGAGTTTGACAGGTGAAACCAGCAAAACACAGTTTTCGCTTCATGTTTTAGTGTCACGCTGTGCGTTTGACTAGGAGGGTGCGTTTATGTTATACGCTGCGTGTTTCTAATATGCGTTGTGTGTTTGACTAGTGAAAGGGTGCCTTTCAGTTGAGTGTTGCACGTTTACCCAGGGTTTCTCTCCAAAATCTAAAACAAAGTGCCATTTCCTCTGAAGCTTCAATTCGGTTGTTCTCTTCCTTGAGCAAGTAAGCAGCCTTGAAGTATACCCTCGTTTCATTTCACATCTCACAACTTCATGGTTAAGTCTCTTGAATGAAATTTCGAGTCTTCAAACTTGAAAACCCTAGTTTCATTCCCACAACTCTAATTTCACACCCTAATACTTCTATCCCTTTCCCATACCCCTAATAAACCCTTTACCAACCCTCGTATCATTTGACTATCTCCCAAAGCCTTATATTCCCAAAACCCTAAGACCTAGTTGTTCTATTTACCTAGGCTCCCAAAACCCCTAACCTGTAATAAAATTCCCTATCCCAAATCCCTTTACATTCCCGCTCCATGTTACTTCCCTTAAACCAGAAACCCCTTCCCTCATCTCCCTGAATTTCCTCGCACCATTCCTAACTCCCTACACCTACATTCCACTATCATTTCATCTCCCTGGCATTTTAAAATCAAGGCACCATGTTAGAAGAAGAAAACAAAAGTTCTAGTGAAGAGGAAAGAAAGGGGAGGAAGTCAAACAAAGGAGGGAGAATCCTTAGATTTGAGCCAAGAAATACTAATGAACTCATGGCATCTCCCATAACTATGACATATTTCAAACATCGAGGATGTTTTGAATTCTGTGAGAAAGTACAAAAGGTCAAATATCATCCTATGTTGAGTAGACTATTCATCTCCAATATCCATGAAAACCAAGTACCCTTGCTGGTGTCACTTTCACTATATCCACTGCCATCATATCAGGTGCCACTGGAATCCCAATTGTTGGGGAAAAATGGTTTAAGGAAACAGACTTGGAGGAGCATTAATATGAGCCCTATATTAAACCTAGATACATAAATTATAGAGAGAGGTTGTTTCCTTTCTCTTACCTCCTAGATAGACATGTTCCCATGATGAAAATCATCATGCGATACTTTAATTGTGAAGGAGGGTTTTTCAGACTATATACCTATCATATTCGGCTACTCATGCATTTCACAAGGGTTAAGATGCTTAACATACCTTATTATCTCTTACAGAGTATTAACAAGATGGCATATATTGTCCAAAAAAGAGAAGATGAGCATAAAATGAGGAGTATTTTCCACCACTCCCTCATCAAAATCATTGTCATCCATCACCTCAAACAATTTAACATTTCATGGAGTATATTCATTTCCAATGACATATTCATCGATCCATCTATTCAACATGTTCAAGATGTGCCTTCATTATCTAATCCTTCCACCTCCATTCCTCCATAATTAGACCATAGATCATTCATCATCATCTGATCAGTCACCCTCACCATCACCTCCATCATCACCATTTCATGCGCATATTCATTCACCTAATAGAGATGAAATCAGAGAGCAGGAGCAGATTGAACATGTTAAGGTCATCAATCGTAAAGGGGCTAATTTGGGCACTTTGACACAGAGAGGCCATAGGCAGTAGTTTTCCTCACATATTGTGGGAGGGGTCTTGCCTTCTTCATCATAAAAGAAGGTACAAAAGGGCAAGGAAAAGATGATAGAGGCAGAGATCAAACATGAGGAGGCGGACCTCAATGAGACAGAGTGGGATTTTGACTTGGTTGACCTAGGTGAGCATGATGATAGTAAGAGCACAAGCATTTTCATCAAATAAAAATATGCACTCATCTGGGAGCTCCAGATTAAACTAGAGAGGCAAAAATACATCATCTCATACTAGGAGCAGGAGAATGAGAAGCTTCAAGCCAAACATGATGTCATGGAGATTCAACTCATCAAGGCAAAGAAAGAAGCAATGAAAGCTAAGGAATTGCTTAATGAGGCCTATGACAAGTATAGTGAAACTGATTTGACAAGTATAGGGTGCATTTGACCAGTTGCCTAATTTTTCACTATTTTTCTCCAGATTTGATTTTCCTCTTGGGAAATTAGCTTTTTACTGATGTACTTGGTCATGTAAATGTAATTATGGTGTTTTTACTATTACCTACGGTAAATACATTAGGTAAATAGAATCTATGAGGTGAAATGAATCAGTTCATTGTAGTTAGGGATGAGTCACTTTGAGCACCCTACACTCTAGCTATTAGTTCAGATTTTCATGGAACTACTCCTCCTCTCATGGATTTGACCCTTGATGGCTAGGAGGAGTTTGTTGAGGCCTATATATTGTATTTTTCAGTCTTTTGAAAGGTTGGACTCAGTTGGATGTTGTGCTAGTGATCAGAGACACTATTATATCAGATTTTGGCCAGTATTAATATATGAATTGTATCTATTTCTTTGGGATACATGTGGTATGGATGTTTTGCAGTGTTTCTTCTTTATGATCATTTGTATGAGTGTTTTGTATGCTCATAAAAAATTTCATGTCTGTTATATGGTAGTTTTCAAGTTGATAGGTAGAATACATGTTTGTTCATGCTCTGTTTTTGGAAAGTTATCATAATTTGTACATTTTTCTTCAGTTTAGGAAGAATTCATCTCATATTCTCTACCTAACTCCTCATCAGTCTTAAATCATCTCACTAAACCACCTTTTAAGTGCTAAGCTTCATGCCTACCTTGCCCCTTTGAATGTCTGCAATCATAACTGATTATCCCTGACCTAGCCTCTTTGACTTAATACCTTCATCCAACGATAACCCTAATCAAATAAAATCAAAACAACCTCTACACTCATACCTAGCATAAAACCCTAATTCATCCATCCCTCATGGTTTTTATTTTGTTGAGAGAGACCTCTCTAGCTTGGTAGAGCTAGATACCAATTCAAAAGGTTGGTATGTGGTTACCTCAGCTGGACTCTTCCTCAACCTTGGAGATCTGGATGAGTGATAACATACTGGGACTGTTGTTGGGGAATGAAAGGTTCATTTTCCCTGGAAGTACGACAAGTTTTGATTGGAATTTGGTCCTTTGGATGATGGGACTAAGTTTCATAAAGGTTGATCCCATAATTGCAGTGTGAAGATTGTAGAGGTAGCTTTGAGGAGACAAACAAGAAAAAATTCTGCATCCTAATCCAGATAATTCAGTCGAAGATATTCAGAGTTTGTTGAGAAAGAAAAGAAGGTTACAGATCATAATTTCAATCAAACCTCATTACATTGGTAATCTCTTGATCATTACCAATTTAAATTTCTCTCTTCAAGACTTTCCTTTGTCGTAAAGTTTGAGGTTATCTTTTTTCTGTTCAAGTCTGAAGTCTTTTACCTCACATAATATTTGACCCTGTTAAGACACTGCTTCCGAAAAGATATACCAGATCAAAACCTAACCCAAATCCTCCTCCTCTGCTTGATGATCCTTAAATATTGTCAAGAAAACCTAAAGTCCCTTTCCCTGAGACTGAAAGCACAAAATTTGAAAGGACCACTTACTTGCTAGAAGAGATACTTAGTATTGAGGATATTCCTTTTGAAATTAAATTTTAGCTATCCCTATTTGGTTCGAAGTTTGAATCTTGTCTTATAGAGGAAGCGTTTGATCCCATAAAGTTTTATTCATACTTACTCGCCTCAAAAACTTTGTTTAATAAACCTTCTGCTACTTCTCAATCTTCAAAACTTGAGCACAAGGCTTGGTCTAATTTTGAGAAACTTCAAGGCCTACCTGATCAATTACAAATCACTGTAGAAAAAGCCTATATTCAATATCAGCTTGAAAGCTTATCTTCTGCCATACCCCCTACTGCACCTCGAAAAACATTTGTATCGCCACCTCCATCTTCATGTAAACTAAAAAAACCCATTTTAGTTCCCATTCACCATCCCCTGGCAATCATGGTGTAATTTGAACCCTATGTATTACTTGGCCAGTTGGCAGCTTTACCTCAGACCTATGGCCATAGACTTCCTCTTTTCGATGGAAGTTCGGTGTTATGTGAAATTTTGGATCTACAGATAAATACAATTTCCCTAGGTAGGTAGCTACACCTAGAACAATAGATTTAAAGCACTTAACCTTTTTATATATAAGATAAATAAGACAAGGGGCCTACTTTTTATCTTTCACTTTCCCTTTGTCTCCTTTGTTTGACTCTCATCTCTCCTTCTCGAACTTAATTTGCTCGACAAGTACCTACAATCATAAATAGAAGACAGAAACCAATCAAAGCAAGAGATCTATCTACTATAAGCAAATGGAATCGAAATAATTTACACATATAATCATCATACATAAAGACTAGAATATGGGAAAAGGTGTAAACAACTTTATTAAGTAGAAGGAAGAATTACAACCATGAAGTCCGATCCATTGTCACTCTTCCAGCTTGGGTTCCAACCAACATCACATCAAAAGCACAACACTTTGGCAACATAACAATACTTGCTTACAATATCAAACCTCACACCAACAATATCTCCTTACAAATTCTCGAATTCTAGCCCCTGATCACTTAGACGAGTGCTCAATTGATAGGACAATGGAGGAGGTTTGGTCATAAATTAGGATATTGAATGGTATCCCAAGCTTAGAGTTAGTTTCCATGGAGGAAGGGATGAGAGGATTAGGAGGTTACTTAACACATTCCCTATCCAATTTCTATCTCATAGGAGATGATAAGTGTGGGGATATTCTAGAATGCTCCAAAAGGTAAGAATATTCCTAGAACCCTATGAGGATTTCTCTCAATCTCACCTAGCACAGGTCAAAGTGGGCCTAGGTGCTCTAAAATGCACCCTGAGATGGGCCTATCTACACTGAAGTGCACTTACCCCTAAACAAGGTTGTGTAGGTCCCTCAAGGAGGCATTTCTAGAGGGATCCAAGCTAAGAAACTCTCAGGGAAGGAGGCATTGAAAGTGATAACTTGTCTAGGTCATGTAGCAACTCAATTAGGGTTTGATGAGCCCTAAAAGTATTGATCTGAATTATGGGAGTGATGTGCCCAAATGGATCTGTAACAGTTGCCCCATAAAGCATGAAGTTGAAAATGTTAATGTCAAGTGATATGATTTACGATGTGATGAGGAGGTTTCGAAGTGGATTGTGACCTGCATCAATTACAATACATAATATCATGATATTTTGACTTTTTTTCATGAATCGCTGAGGGAAAGCATACCCATGCTCAACATATAAACTTTTATTACAAGTACATAGATAGTCGTCTACAGATATAGACCCATGATGGGATGACCATCAATGTAAAGCCATCGTACTAATGATTTGGTACTATCCTGAAATCACAGTTCAAATGCATGAAACTAGATCTAGGGTCTTCTATCTCATCCAATTGTTCACTCAAGTATGAGTCTAACCATGTGAATATGTGATCTGAAGTCGAACATGGGAAGACACCATCTAATTACCAGCCAATGATGTAAATCGTTAACAGACATGAGAGAAATCACTGATAATGATAATGATCCTCAAGGTATTGCAGTACATTCTGCATGGTGTGAATGGATGTTTTGATGTTGAACACCATACAAATCCTTTCGGTCGAAGGCTAGTGTTTTCAACCTATCACCAGAAGCAAGAAACTTGCCATTGATGTATACAAATCTCAAGGTATTGGAAGAGTGTTTCTAAGTCAACCTCTTGGATAATGTGTTGATGTCGACAAGAAGTGACTCATCACAAGAGGGCCTTGATGTATCCCACATCAATGACACAAAATGAGTATAATGATTGTTGGAGACAGAATGTGACTGACGACACAAGGTTCAGGAATGGTGGTCATGAAAATGAAGGTTTATGATTATTACAAAGGATGAATTTAAACTGAGTGACTTCTCTTGAATATGTCGGCGACACTAAATGGATTAGCAGCATTGACCCAAAACCAAAGTAATGGATGGTATGATAGACCAAGGTATGATGACTATCAAGTAGATTACCCAACCCAAATATGTTGGCAATATGATACGGGTGTTGTCCTTGATGGAAACTCATTCAGAGGTATGATACAAGTGTTGTCCTTTGTGGCAACTCAATCAGATGACAAATAATACTACAGCAGGTCAAGAGAGAGGTATATGCAGGTTAACCTTGATTAAAGTGCGTATACACGTGGGTGAGTAGAACAAAAGGCGCATATACGTGCACACGCAGGTTCACAAAAGGAAAAGCACGTACATGTTGGCAAACTAAGTGTTGGTCTGTGGTATTTGGTCCGTGGTATTTGGTCCATGGTATTTGATTTGAAGTGTTGACCCCAAGTATTGGGTCCAAGGTATTAGTTCTACATGGTTTTAGACCATGGTATTGAGAGAAGCCTAAACCTATATAAGGAGAAGATCATTAGGCCAGGAGGGGTGCAAGTGTGTGTGTGATGAATATTTGATGAAGTGTGAGATCTAGTATACTGGTGTGGGTTTGTAATGCTTGGCTCAATCTGAATCAAGGAGGCTACTATGCAGTTGATAAAGGTTGATGGACTGGGATCTTGAAGACTAAAATGTATTATAATTATATGGTATGATCATGAATAGATCTAAATACTAACGCATGTTTTATCCTTTATATATTATGGTCTGCGTATATCTGAAGTTGGTAATTGTAGTGAAGGTATAAGCAATTATCTTCAGATTTGTATGCGGGTTCTCTCTGGTGAAAGTGTGTGTACATGCTGGTTTGACATAGTCAAGTAGCGTATACATTATGAGAGTTGATATTTCAGGTTGTTGTTGGTTCTAGTGGTTGTTGTATAGTTCTGGGCTCTAGTCTGTGTTCTGGTAATTGTGTTTTGATGATAGGGTTTCAGTGATTCAGTATTGGGTGATTCAGAGATTGATGATGTGGGTATAGTTGATGATTGTATTGCAGTGGTGATTGTTTTTACTTATGGATCCAGTATGAAAATTTATGAAACGTGGTCCCTGGAAGAAAAGAGAAGGTTGTAGCCTTCTATAGGCTAGCACCTACGTACTAGTACATCATCTAGTACAAGAGCTAAGGGGGTTGTAGCTCCCTTCTAGGAGAGTCCGGAGAATGAGAAAAGGTTCTATCCTTCTAAAGGTAGAAGCCTACGTACTGGTATCAGACTGCATCAGTACAGAATCATTGTAAAAATAAGTTTCTTATTATAAGAAGATAGAGACGAATTGTAGCAGGTGGTTTTCACCCACATTGGGTTTCCACCTTATATCATGGTGCTCATGTGTGCTTCTTATGTGTGATGATCTATTCTGTTTTACTGCACCTGTTTACTATCTACATGGTTAATACTGTTCTGATTAAAGATCAACTAACTAAATCATAAGTTTACTGGATATATGCTAGCTGCATTAAACTCAGTTGCATATACACGCGGGTTTCCTTAACTAAAGTAGCGTATATGAATCAGAGTCTGAAAATGATTTTTTTTTTGATTTGTTGATACTGATTCACCCCCCCCCCCCCCCCCTCCTCTCAGTATTATTTACAACAAATTAGTCATAGTGATGAAGTGAAAGTGTCATGTTGAAGAGCGACCTGCTGCCATAAAGTGGTTTACCCCTTTTCCCATTTTCCTCAGTCATTGCTGACTAGTACCTCTCTATTTTTATCAATATTGAGGAGGATAACATATGATTTTTCTATAATTCCACCCTTCAGGTGAATCCATCGCTATGTGATGTTTTAATGAGTCTAGCGAAGGTGAAACTCAGTCTTGTCATGATGGACAAGTTTTTCACTATTTGATGTTTTAATGAGTTTAATGACAATGATAACTTGATCCTTTTCATGTTTAGAGATTTTGAAAAGGGACAAAAAGAAAAATCCACAAGTTCTTTTTCATAAGATTGTCTCTTAAGTCCAAAAAAGCATAAAAAAATACAAAGGAGAACCTATTGACCATGTTCGATAAACGTATTCCTTTTTCGTAAATAATCTGTTTGAGTCCAAAAAAGGGTTAAACTTGTACTGAGTAGATGTCATTTCCAATCCGTTAACCAGCTGAAAAGGACAAGCGCTTGGCAATATTTTCATATTTTGAGAGTCTGAAAAGAGAAAAAAGAGGACTCCAAGAGGGTTCCTCTTTCGATGTTTAACACAGCTCGAAAAAGAGATAAAAATATGCTATGTGGTCAAAGTACAATTCACGATCGTGAACGTCAAATTCTCTAAGTTAGTTTTGAATATGTTCAAAGAAACACTAAATGGATTAAAAATACTTGTTTCATTGGTAAAAATAGGTAAATACTAAAGTTTACTCATTAAATGATCATGAAATAAACATAAAACAAGAATTTACCATGTTATTTTCACCATTTGATATTTACCATTCAGTTTGTTCTCTGACCCTGTTTTTTACCTCGATCTTTAGTAGCTGATTATGAGAGATTCTAAGGATCATTTCTCATGCCGTGCGGACCAGGTAGGAGATATACCCCTTCTCTTTCTTTTCATGTCATTCTTTTACAGTTTCATGCAAGTTTGTAGGGTTTCTAGGGCCCCTGGGATTAGAATATTTCACCCTAGGATTAGTGTAACCCTCCATGTTGAAAACTGCACTGGGAAGCACCCAGAAATAAGGTTAGCTTCACTACCACACTGTCTCCTTTCCTAGGTTGCGTTGGGCGAGTTTCACAAACTTTTTTCTCTTTTAGGTTCTTCCCCCATTTCTCTTTTAGGTCCTTCCTGTGGAGGGGAATCGATGAGGGACTATGTTCAACAATTTTGTTGACCAGGTACACAACCTAGCAAAGGCAGAAAGATAATCATCAAAGATATTCATGACTTGCCTTTGAGAACAATCCTTTTCACCATTGCAAACTTGGTAGGCAGTGTGACACTTCATTTGGAAAACATATCATACATGCAGTATGCACTTGAGTGTCTTGAGCCAACTTTATTCAACTGGTGTGAGGCAGTACTTCCTTCACTGAAAGAGTAGCTGACAAAGGTAAAGAGTAGTAAGATGAAGAAATTTAGCTATGGATCACTCTCAATCGCTTTTACCTTAGAGAAAATTCCATTAATGCAACCTCAGCATGTATCATTGGGTGTAGCTGGTCCTAGCGATCCGCAGACATAGAGGTGGGTCAAATTGATGACTAGACATTCTGGCTAGCCATCAATCACATTTTTTACTGCACTTTTCAGTTGGCTTGATTGATAACACATTTTCATCGAGGAGCATCCATATGCATGGATGGATTTTCGTGGGGATCCAGTGCTGAGTTTACCAGTGGGCGCTCAATGGAGTGCTATAGGGAAATTGTTTTTGACCAAATGTTTTCGTTTTTTAAGTTTCTACATGTTTTTGTGTTTTGATGTTTCCAAGACTAAACTAAAATAATTCTCATGCATACAGATGTTGGTACTGTTCAACCTATGAGACGCCAACAGGATCTAGGTGGACCAACATGGAGAAATGTTGGGAGAGCAGTTCTCCAGGATTTGGATTTGGCCGAGACAATGGCAGAGTTGCAGGATCATGTAGAGGGATTAACCCTCGATATTTTGAATGTCTAGATTGAGGAGTTACCTATGAGGTTGGAGCACCATACTATTGGTGTTCTTGGTCATTGGCGTGGCTCTTGTGCATGATAGCTCACGCTGTGACCTATTATCATGAGCATCAATAGGTCTACTTAGGATGATTTTTGCATGCATTTTGAGTTTTTAGGTCAGATGACCAAACATGTCTTCGACACAAATTTTGTAAAAACTTTTAAAACATCTATCTATTTTTACTTTCAGAGTTTTATATATGGTTATGTGCAATCCTATTCAACTAATGATGCAAATTGAAAATTTACTTTTACACATGTCGCAAATGTCTGTTTAACACATAGTTCGCTAATGAATCAATTAATGTGTTAAAGTTTCTGGAAACATGTTGATATTGAATGTACTCAAAATATCTTTCCAAAATATGAACTATAAGGAACATAAGAAGAATTGTTGGGTTTCAGACAGTATAAATGTTTGTTAGTTTCAGTACGACGAGTTGTGAGTCCAGCCTAACAATGATTCGGCGAATGCCAAGTGAAATGGCATCACAGAGAAGTTCTATCAACTTGCTATACTCAGTGATATTTTCTATAGAACGACCGATACAAATCCCTTGAAAACTCACTAACTCGCCACTTGGAGCGAAAATGGCCCATGCTGTAGAAGATAGGTTCTGCGTATTATGACTAGCACCATCGGTGTAACCAAAAAATGGTTCCAAATATTCCGACATCTGCAACAAATGCAAAGTGGATTACTTAACGAAATAAAAATTCTAAAAGACACATTGACACACACACATGTAATTAAAGCATATATACTGTGATTTTACTACACTCAATTAAGCATAGTAACGTTTGAGGTATAGCCTGTTTTGGGGCTGTGACAATGGAATTCCATCATAATCCGCCAACTCGTAGGAACCTTTTGCCAAAACACGCTTGACAATGTAAGGGCCCATCCATACTGTTTCAAATTTGTATGCTCCTAGTTTATCAACTTCCTGATCATAAAGTAAGATGAGGTCTCATTCCAAGAAAATGTGAGGCTTGAAATTTATGTCGTATTGTGCCTTGATTCATTTCTTATGTGCTTCGTTAGCTAATGCGGCTTCACAATGGGTTTCATCCAGATGGATGAGTTCTAAGAAACGTGCTTCTTCATTAGAAGTGTGGGTAACAAGTCAATCACGAGTTTAAGAGATGAAATTTCACATTGTATCGGCAAGATTGCCTCCAAACCATACACTGATTGAAAGGGTGTGAATCCAATTGCATTCCTAATCAAGGTTCGATATGCCCATAAAGAAGAGTACAATATTAAATGTCATATTCATTTATGAACCCTTATCATTCTTTGAAGCATTCACTTTAGGACTTTGTTGATTGCCTCAACTTTTCCATTCGCTTGAAGATAGTAAGGAGTAGAACTATCATGTGAAAGTCATAACTTGGCAGTTAACCTAGTCATCATGTGATTGCGAAAATGTGACCCATGATCTGTAACTATAGCCTGTGGTACACCAAACCGGGCCACCACATGGCTTTAAAAGAAAAGTGTAGTCATCTCACCATTGTTGTTTAATGTTGGCATCTCCTCGACCCATTTTGTGAAATAGTCAACGATGACTATAATGTACCCATGCCCCCCAGCCGAGGTGGGGTTACATGTCAAGAAGTCAATGCACCATTTGGTGAATGGTCTAACAGCGACGACATGATGCAATGGTGCAGTTGGTAATCTAGCTTTATGGTCATAGATCTGACATGCATGATAGCTTGTGACGGAAATAATGCAATCTTTGAATATGGTAGGCCAGAAGGAACTAGCACAGAGAATTCTCTATGCAGTAGCATAAACAAATAAGTTTCCACCACAAGCACTTGAATGGAAATCATTCAAAACTTTTTCAGCTTCCTCATGAGTGAGGCACCTTCGTAAAATCGTATTAATACCACAACGGTAAAGAGTGTCGCCAACGATTAGATAATATTTGGCTTGGTATCAGATACGTCACAGTTGCAAGTGAGAGGTATCGGTCCGAAAAGTTTGCGTCTGGAGATAAATCAGTATATCTCCATACCATGGGTCAGAAGATGAAATCAGGAACAGAGACTCATTTAGAATTGATGGTTCTGATGTTGAATCAATTGTATTCGAGGGAAGGTTGCAAAGAAGCTTGGCAAAGACTAGAGATTTCTTTTATTTGGATTTGATGAATTCCAAGTCAAGTTCCTGCAAAATGACGATCCATTTTGAGTATTCCCCCCCCCCAGCAATTGACGTGACAAAATATATGTCATAGGGTTGCAATCCGAAATGACAGTAGTCTTTCGGAGCAGGATATAGTGGTCAAATCTCTATACTACTTGAACAGTTACCAGAGCTAGGTTTTCAACCTAAGAGTACTTAAATTCTATATCATAGAGATTGTGGCTCAAATAATATATCGAATGTTCAATCCCATCTTCTTCTTGGACTAAAACCATCCTAGTGGTTGTATCTACAGCGGCGAGATACAACAAGTAGTCATTTTGATAATTCAGGGAATACATTAATGAGGCTCTAATCAAGGTATATTTAAGAGCATCAAAGGAAGCTTGCGTAACCTCATCCCAATGGAAGGGTATCCCTTTTTTCAAAAGATGAGTAAATCCTTTAGCCATTTCAGCATAATTGGGAATGAATCTCCTCAGAAAGTTAGCCTTCCCTTGGAGTCTTTGTAACTGTAGTAGATTGGAAGGTGGAGGCAAGTTAAGAATTTCCTGAACCTTAAGTGGGTTGAGTCGAATTCCCTCCTTAGACATTACGAAACCAAGAAAATGACCAGAACCAACAGAAAACACACATTTGTGTGGATTGAGTCATATTTTATAGTGTCGACATCGTAAAAATATAGCTCTCAAATGTTGTGGGTGATCAGTCTGCTTTCGTGAATGAGTAGGTAAATAATAAAGATATGGTTGATCAATATGTTTGATGTCATGGAAGGCATAATTCATTACCCTCTGAAAAGTTGCCCCTGCGTTCTTCAAACCAAAATCGAGTTTCCTAAAAGTGAATGTGCCCCATGGACAAATAAAAGAAGTTTTAGATTGGTCCTCTAGGCGGATATTGATTTGATTATAGTCGGAAAAACCATCCATGAATGAGAATATTTCACATCTAGGACAATCATCAATAATCTGGTCGATAAAGTGAGTAGGATAATTTTCTTTTGGACAAGCCTGATTAACATCCCTATAATCGACATATAATCGTATTTTCCCTTGTTTCTTTATGACAAGAACAATATTGCAAACCCAATCAGTCAGAGGAATAGGGTATATGAAACCAAAATGCAAAAGTTTTTCAACTTTTGTTTTAATGGTAGCAGCCTTCTTTGGATGAACAGGATGGAGGTGCTATCGCACTGGTTTGACATCAGAATACATTTTTATTTCATGTTCAACTGTACTAGAGTCAATTCCTGGCATCTCCTCACATGACCATGCAAATATATCTCGTAATTCATGAAAGCGAGCATGGTAAATATCAAGTTTTGATGGAGAACAAGATTTGCCAACATGAATGTTTTCTACAACTTTAGGTTTGGTCAAAATCTTAATAGAAATTATTTCTTCTATATTTGATAGGTTTCTCTCGAAACCTAATGTATCTATGAAAACATATTTCGAAAGGAAACCAACAACTGAAGGGTGATTAAGTTCATTTGAAAAATCTTCTATGATCTAGAAGATGGGAAATATGATGATAATCTTCCCATGGTTCTTCTTCTATCATCATTGATTGGATGATTCCTTCATCAATAGAAAATATATGTGAAAAAGGATTGGAGGAAGTACCATATTCTAATGAACGATCTACCCATACAATTGGTGAAGATGGAATTGGGTTCGCTGCACAAACCAAAATGATTGATTGCTATGCAAGCTCAATATGGCTTAGCAGCATGATTTCATTATTAATATCAACTTCAGAACTATTGGTAATCTTCCTTAAGTCAGATGAAGTGGAAGATATCATATTGCAAGTCTCAACTTTTGCCACTTCTGCCAAGTTTGATGGTGACGGTAGTGGAAAAGTACCCATTAGGGAAGGATCCTTGAAGAGACCTACACCAATGTTTTGAAGAGATAGCAGGGGTCCGCGTACTAACAAAATGCTTCCAATAGCCTGTGAACTAGAGGTGAAGAAGGCAAGTTGGTCGATAATTATGATTCTTCCCTTATGAGGGAATGAAATTGTACGAAAGTATGTTGAAACCACAACATCCATAGCATAAACCCATGGTCTTCCTAGCAAAATGTTGCAGTCAAGGGGTCTGTCAACAACCTTAACTTCAATAGTTATTATTTTTCCTCCTAATTCGATTTACAGATTACTCATTATTCCACAAGGCATATATGTGTGACCGTCAAAAGATTTTAACATTGTTGGTGAATGTGACAAAGGCGGTGAGTCAAGTGTTTTCCAGCAATTCATAGACATATTACAAGTAGATGCCCCCTCATCAATAATGGTTCAGTTAATAAGTTTATTCAAGGCATTTACTTGAATCGGGAATGCTAATTGCGCTGGTAACTATGGCATATAACATGCATGGTTGAAAACCAAAAGATTGGAATCACTTGGATCGATTCCACTAATTTCTGACAACAAAGCCTACTTTTGGGAGGGACAATTTTGAAGTACCTTGAGCGTTGACATAGTAGAAGGTGACTAAGCCAAATCTTCTACTATGTTATAGTTTTGTGCAGCTCAAGCTCGAGGGTTAAATGTTGATTTATGTACAACTTCCTTAGGCAGTTTTATTGTTAGTTCTAGTGCAATAGGCCTTGGAATAGGATCAAACGAAGTTGAAGTCAAAGAATTGGGTAGATTAGCCTGGTTATTTGAATATGACACTTGATTTCCATAATATTTACTTCATGTTGACACCCAAACTTCAATTTTAGGCTGAGAAGCAGATAACATAAGCACTTGGGAAGTGGAAGCATGGTCTGTAGCAACCATATTTGTCTATGATTTTGGAAAAGGATTAGTCAATACCACGGATGTACCAAAAGTCTTAAGAATCTTTGAGACCTCTGAGTGGTGAGGACAATCTTGCATAAAATTCTCATCATTACAGATCAAAAATGGGTAACGAGGTTTCCTAACCAAAGGAGAGGAATAAAATGATTTCTCTTGAGGGGAATTATTTTGTTTCTTCTTGTTTTTACCCTCCTTCTTGTTTCCTGGTTGCTTTTCATTCTTGCCATTTTAAAATGACATGACATTGATTTCAAAAGAAAGAGTGTTATCAGGTGCATTTATAGTTTGATTGGAAATGGAAAGTTTTTGACAAGATGGTCTACCTGCCATTTGTGTACTCAAAGAGCCAATCACATCATCATTGGCATGAGAGTCATTACTCGATGGTGGTGGAGGAATAGCAAAATTTGGTTGGCGTGCATTTGAGATCTTGTCATAAAGCATGCCAGATTGTGTATAAATCAAGTCCATATATTGTGCATGAGAAATTACTTGCTCTTCAATGAAAACTCCACCTTTTGCCACATCCTCGGTGATAGATGGAAACAATGATTTTATAAACCACTCAGCTAAAATCTAATCAGGAACATAAGTTTTAACCATTGAATGATGATGACACCACTCATGAATATGATCAGAGATATGAGTAGCAGAAGTCTATTTAAATTTGGTTAATAATTCTGTTCCAGTTTCATATCGTATGGGTAACTGGAAGTGGGTTAAAAACGTGGTAGCTAAGGTAGTAAAGCTATCAAAATAATCTCGTGGTAACTCAATGTACCACTTCACAGCCAGACCAGTAAGAATTCTTTGGAAAATATATAGTTTAACTGAATCATGATTCAAGGAGTTTGATGAACAACATAAATGAAAATTCATGACATAGTTGGACGGGTCTTCTCCAAGGTTTCCATTGAATTTCAAAATATCAGAAGGTGACTTAAGAGGAATCACTGGCCAGTAAGGTGCATAAAGAATTGGGTCATTGGTGAGTTGGTTTAGATCTAGTAATTCAAGTGTTGCAACAAAAGACAAATTTCTATTGAAGTCAGGTCGAGCATATCCAGGGTAAGATTGGATTGCCTAGGAAATAGGCCTTTGCATACCAACTTAAGGCATCTATTGCTGGTAACCTTGATAAGGGTAAGTTTGTTGAGCAAATCCGATGTAAGGTTTTCGTTGAGCACTAGGATACATTTGTTGTTACCCAAACCCAGCATACGCTTATTGACTAGGACCTGGGTAAACTTGTTGTTGACCAAACCTAGCATAGACTTGTTGACCAAGTCGAGGTTGAGGTTGGTATTGCTGGAATTGCTTCTGTTGATATTGGGGCTACCAAGGTTGTTGAAGCAACTGTTGTTGTTGTTGACACAATAACTGTTGAGCTAAAAATTGTTTCCCATCAATGTAAGCTTGAACAGGTTGTGAATACACTAAACCAATGTAATTCTGATTCATTCCAATAAAAGGGAAACTGGTGTAAGTTTTTTGGACTCCAGGCACAAGTGGTTGTTGTAAAACTGCGTGAGAAGGCTGAATCTGTAAACCCGAAACTTGGGGGTCTGAGGTTGAAGGACCAGCTTCCACAGGTTGAGATACAACAATCTGAGCTTGTGACTGCGGTAATGTTGTAACAATAGTCATTGTAGGTATGGATGAGACAAATTTCATAGGTTGTGATGGATACACAACCCCAGGTTGAATGAGAATTGTTGGTTGTCCCTGACAGACAGTCATTCCAGGCTGGCCTAAAGAAGACGACATACCGACATATGGTTGCCCCCATAAAATGGAGGATAAGGAGAATGTGCATATTGTTCTTCATATGGGGGTAGTCCAATGTAAAGTGATACATAGGACAGTAACAAGATAAACTAGCTTGATATTGACTTGATGGGTCTAGCTCTTTGGTATCCGTTAATGAAGAACCAGATAAAATTCCAGTAGAGGACATTAGTGAAGACCAAGGGCTAGAAGCAACACCTGAGTGAGTTCCCGATAAAGATTGGTAACCTGATGGGATGGACGGAACACCATACAAGTGTGACTCAGGTGTCATAGTAAACATCAGAGAGGTTGTGACAATTGATTATGCCATAGCCGTAACAAACGGTACGACCTAGGATGTTGACTTTGCCATAGTCAAATGTCCAAATAAGTTTCCTAACGAATCAACGGGTGTCTGAAGGTAATCAAGATCAACAGGAGTCGTAAAATGAGGATTTTGAGGATACAGATAAAGTCCAATTCCAAAATGGAATGGAGTTCTGGGTGATTCTACTTCAAGTTCCTCTTCTATTCAAATCAAACCAGGTGGAAGGATTTCATTGTTAGGTCCATAATAGATTTCAGGTATTTGTTCTTGAGGTAAAGAGGAAGTCTCGATAGTTACGGATGTCTGAGGATGTACTGGTCGATCTTCTTCCAATATGGTAACAACTTTCATTTGTTCAACCTCCAGATCCAAGTGTTCTAGTAAAAGAACAAGTTCAAGTTGGGCTTCTTGAAAAATTTGTGGTTCAAAGGTAGCTTCTGATTGAACAGTGATAGGTTCAGGATCAAATTTTGGTTGAACAGATTCAGGTTTAGAAGTAATTTCTTGATCACTCCAACCAACATCACATCAAAAGTACAACACTTTGGTAGCATAACAATACTTTCTTACAATCTCAAACCTCACACTAATAGGATCTCACAAATTCTCAAATTCCAGCACCTGACACTTAGATGAGTGCTCAATCTATAGGAAAATGGAGGAGGTTTGGTCATAAATGGGGGTATTGAATGGGCTTCCAAACTTAGATTTAGTTTCCATGGAGGAAGGGATGAGAGGATAGGAGGTTACTTAAGTCATTCCTTATCTAATTTCGAGCTCATAGGAGATGATAAGTGTGGTAATATTCTAGAATGCTCCAGAAGGTAAGAATATTCCCAGAACCCTACGAGGATTTCGCTCAATCTCACCCAACACAGGTCAAAGTGGGCCTAGGTGCTCTGGAAGGCTGTGTTGGTCCCTCAAGGAGGTATTTTTGGAGGGATTCCAGCTAAGAAACTCTCAGGGAAGGAGGCATTCAAAGTGATGACTTATCTAGGGCATGTAGAAACTGAATTAGGGTTTGATGAGCCCTAAAAGTACTAATATGAATAATGGGAGTGATGTGCCCAAATAGATCTATAACACTTGGGAATCACAGCACAACAATATATTGATAAAATGGTTGATTTCATTGATTTAGAGGAGGTTGATGAGGATGATGCTAAAATGAGACTAATGGCTCAAAATTTTTCTGGAGATGTGAAAAAATGGTTCTGTGGTTTAGCAGCACACTCCATTAATACCCCAGTAAGGCTTAATGAGTTGTTCTTAGATAGGTGGTGAGAAAAGAAAAATCCGTTGTAGCTCTTGGCAGAATACAACACATTGAAAAGGAATTCGAACGAGATAGTTCAGGACTTCACTATAAGGTTTAATCAGATCTAGAATTCCATTCCATATAACATGGAACCTCCACCTAATTTGGGACTTCAACATTACTCAGATGCCTTTGATACGGAGATGGTTTATCAGCTAAGGGAAACAGATCCTACAACTCTGGAGGAAATGCAGAATAATGCAGTAATCATGGAAGCAAACTTGATGATTAAAAAGTCTCAGTTAAAACATGAGAAACCAGAAAAGAAAGTAAACATCAAAGAAGAACCTTCTTCTTCCACTAATCTTAAACTAGATGCACTTATCAGAACCATGGAGAGGATGGCCGACCAGATGATAAATTTAGATAGACCTCAGGAGCCACAAGTTAGAAATCTGAACTTTAAAAATCAGCAACAACTTCAGTATAGGATAAAACAAAGAGAGCAGAAAGATTTTGAAGCATCAACATTTCAACATCCAATTTGTACACCCTTGCAGCAAAATTATGGTCAAGGCAAATTTGATGATGAAACAGACCTGATTTTCAAGGAAACCTACTTCTTTAGGGAAGATTACCATCCCATTTTCTTGACTGAAAATGACAAGTATGTTGAGAAGACGGAGGATCCTAAAGATCAAGATTACATACTGGCAAATGACTATGCATTAGAAACTCAATCCAGTAATTATCAAAGAGGATACTTGAATGCACTCGGCTCTCAGCAAAAGCAATATTCCTTGAGAAATAGGGATGTCCCAATTACTCCTATTCAGAAAAGGACATTGTAACAGAAGGATACCCAACAGAAGACAAACCCTCAAGGTAATCAGAGTAAAGATAAAGAGCTGGTAGAAGCTAATCAAAGAAAATTAAATCAGCCATCTACAAGCAATCCAAACAAGGACCATGACAATCAGAAGAAGGATCAGACACCAAAAGATCTGCCTGAGAAGAGAGACATAATCCAAAGGGAGGTAGATAAATCGAGTTCATTCAATCTAGAAACTAAAATTCCAAAGTTGAAAGTGTCAATCCCTCTTACTGAACTAGTCAAAAATGGCCATTACAAGTTTGATATAATTAAAATGCTTAAAGTTGATCCTATGTCCAATTAATGTTTAAGATAACTAGCCTGAATTAACTTTTGGTCCAGCCATAGATGGTCAGTCAAGAGATAGTGAGGTTCCTCCATTTTACCTGAGTTTAAGAATCCACCAATGCATTCTTCACAACTCCATGCTTGACTCTGTAGCCTCTCATAATCTAATTCCCAAAGCCATCATGGAAATGTTGGGTCTAGATATAACTCGTGGATACCATGATTTGTACTCTTTTGATTTTGGTAAGGTCCGTTGTCTTCATCTAATCAAAGATTTAGTAGTATTCTTGGACCAAATCCTGGCAAAGAATATTTTAATGGATGTTGTGGTAGTTGATATACCACCACGGTTTGGTATGTTATTGACATACATATTTAGACTCATTTATTTTATATAATGATAGTGGATTGAATGATGCAGATAGTCAACTTATGGAAATTAAACATGTACTAGAGATTTCCAATTGTATAAGGACAATATTAGATCAAGAAAAAGAAAAGATTCCAAATTCATTTGAATAGCCATTCGACAAGGCATAGAAAGGCTCTAAATAGCCATCAGAGAAGGTAATGGAAAATTTAGAAATCCATGAAGACGAAGTTTAGAAAATTGACCCAAAGCATAAACACAATTTACAGTCCTTGGAAGAGGAGAATGGCCTTTGGACCATGGACTTTGATGGTGCTCTTGGGAAATATGTAGCAAGAATTGGCATTTGGATTCAAAGTCCACATCATCAACAAGGTGAGATCCCTCAGAATGTTATATTATGCTCATACAAGTTAGCTTTTGATTGCACTAACAATGAGGTGGAGTATGAAGCACTGATCACAGGTTTAAAGATGATGAAAAGATTGGGTGCAGGAAAAAAATTTGTGTATGGTGATTCGGAACTTGTAATCAAGCAAGTTAAAGGTGAATATCAAGCTCACCATCCGTGAATGAGACAATATACAAATGTTTTTTTACATATTCTGAGTATGTTTCCTGAATATACACTTTCAGTCGTACCAAGGAGTCAGAATATAATGGTGGATTCATTAGCTAAAGCTGCAAGCAATTTGAAAATCTCCATTTTTTCAAACAAGAAATTTGAGATTCATGTAAAGCATCATCCCTCTGTTCTTGACAACTTGTGATATTGGCAAGTATTTTGGGATGAAAAACAGGTGAATAACTTTCTTCAAAGTGAAGGAGAGTTCGAGAATTGTTCTATGGATCAATTTTATGACAAACATGATCAAGTCATCGAGGTAGCTCAAGTTGATATACTACAACTAAAGGATAACAATATTCTGAAAGGTCTTATACCTTTGGAAGATTTGTTTGATCGATATGATGTAGAAAGAAAGCCTACTTTAGTTCCTACAAAGAAAGGTGTCAAAGAAGTGAACATCAGAACAACAAATAAACCAAAAATGATCAAGCTGTGAAATTCATTATCTCCTAGGGTAAAAGAGAAATGTATTAATTTATTGTTTGAATTTTCCGATGTTTTTGCATGGGATTATGTAGACTTGAAGGAGTACAATAAGAAAATAATTTAGCATAACATCCCAATTAAGCTTGATAAAAATCCCTTTAGACAAAATCTAATAAGGATTAACCCAAGATTGCTGCCATTCATAGAGAAAGATTTCAATATACTTTTCGAGGTGGGCATCAATGTTCCTATCAGATTTTCCGATTTGATACCAAATCTAGTTCCAGTGAGAAAGAAGACCGGGGAAATAAGTCTCTCCATAAACTTCAAAAACATGAACAAAGTATCTCTAAAAGATAATTATCCAGTTCCCAAAATGGACCATATACTTTAGAGAGTTGTTGCGCTTCCTGACTATCACTTTTAGATGGCTACTTCAGTTACAATCAAGTTTTAGTGCATGAAGATGATCAGGACAAGACATCATTTACCACACCTCAGGGCACATTCAGATATGAAAAAATACCATTCGGTCTCAAAAATGCAGGGGTCACTTTTCAGTGTGCCATCGACATAGCCTTTTCCAATGAAAAAGATGTTTTCTTGGTTGTATACTTAGATGATGTAATAGTGTTTTCACAATCAGATGATGAACATTTGCATCATTTAAGAGTCATTTTCCATAAATGTAGGAAGCTCAAAATCTCTCTCAAGAAAAAGAGTTTGTTTTCTATGGAGGAAGGAAAACTTCTCGGCCACATCATCTCGAAGAATGGCATCTAGATTGACCCTTCATGAGTAGAATCCATTCAACAAATTGATTTCCCTCGCATCAAGAAATAAATCCAAGCATTCAATGGTAAGATTATTTTCTTATGCAAATTTATTCCTAATTTGGCTAAACATCTTAGAGAAATGACCAATATGTTGAAAAATGATAATGATGTAAAGTGGTTTAAAGAAGCCTTCAAGTCCTTTCATGCAGTAAAGCTTGCGTTAACCATTTCCCCTGTTTTAATCAGTCCAAATTATTCCCATGATTTTATTATATTCTCTTTGCTTCTGACCATACCATGGCAACAATGTTAATGCAAAAAATGGATAAAACCAAGCTGCCAATAGCATTTTTCAATCGCAACATCAGGGATGCAGACCTTAAGTACAATATCATTGAGAAACAAAACTTGGCTTTGGTAAAGACGGTTAAATATTTCAAAGTTTACATTTTACATTCGCATACTCTTGCTTATGTGCCTAATGCCGCAGTAAAAGAAGTTCTTGTGTAGAATGGACAAGAAGGTAGAAGAGGTAGATGGATAGCAGCATTGTTAGAATATGATCTTGAGATAAATCCTACCAAGATGATAAAGGTTCAAGGCTTAGCCAAACTCATGGCTGAGTCAAATCTCCATGCTTTAGGTATCAACCTTGTAGCAGCATCGTCCGACAATCAAGAAGAAGTAGATCTCATTTAGGTATATGATATCTTTCTATCATCTCCATGATATTCTAATATTATTCATGTTTTGAAATATCTAAATCCCCCACCAGGCATGTTTAAGGCTAACAGAAGGTCATTGAAGTTGAAGGCTTCAAAATATTGTATTATGGGCAACATACTTATTGGAAGGATCCTAGAGGTGTGTTGCTGAACTGTTTGACCAACAATGAGTCTAAATATGTAATAAATGAATTCCCCATAGGAGATTGTGGGGGCCACTTGTACTGGAAGACCACGACCAACAAAGTACTGAGAGTGGGTTACTATTGGCCTACACTTTTCACAGATATCTACAGAGTAGAGATGATTTGTCACGAGTGGCAAGCTTTCCAAGGTAAGAGAAAACTTCTTCCTTTTCCTCTACAACCTATTTCAGTTCATGCATTGTTTCAGTAGTGGGGGCTAGATTTCATAGGTGAGATTAACCCATCATCATCCTCACAACACAAGTGCATATTGATAGCTACATACTACTTCAAGTGGATTGAAGCAATTCCTACCAGGCAAGAAACAGATTCAATTATCATTCAATTTTTAGAAACTAATATATTTTCTCGTTTTGGTTGTCCTAATAAGATCATCACAGAAAATGCGGCAGCATTCAAGTCTAAAAAGATGACTGATTTTTGTGACAAATATAACATTAAGTTGGGACATTCTACATCATACTATCCATAAGGAAATATTTTGGTCGAGTCCTCCAATAAATCCTTAATCAACGTCATCAAGAAAATGTTGGAGGCCAACAAAATGAATTGGCACAACAAGTTGATCAATTCAATGTGGGAAGATCGGGTGAGTAGTAAGAAATCTCTTGGGCTTTATCCTTTTCAAATTGTGTATGGAGTAGATATTGTCTTTCCTTCATCATTAGCAATCTCGGTCAAGAAATTGTTACAAGAACCAGGAAGCGAAAAGAATGATATACAAAATCGGATCAATCAAATGATTCACCTACAACATAAATGGGATGAGGCATTTCAATATTCCTCTAAGCTCCATGATAGGATAAATAAAATCTTTGGTTGGAAAACAAAGGAAGATGATTTCAAAATTGGAGATGTGGTGCTTCGTTGGGATGCCAGAAATGAAGACAAGTGTAAGCATGGTAAATTCAAAAATCTGTGGAAAGCGCTTTATTAGATTTCAGCTTTCCGAGGACAAAATTCTTTCTTGTTGGATGAGATGAATGGATAACCATGCTTAGTAGGACCAGTCAATGGTAGGCTCCTTAAGCACTATCTTTTTTGAAATAGGCTAGTTTCATTGTACACAACAGTTTAATTTTTTGCAAGTGTGAAGTAGAGAATCGCTAGAGTTCGGAGCCTGAAGTGAAGGCCATGGAGGTTCATTGATTTTCTTCCATTTTCAAAGTTTAGTCGTAAGATAACTAAGTCAGTTTTGAGTCAGTTTGTGTTATTTGAGTTGTCAGAATTTAGTCATGCATTTCAGTTTGATTTTTTTACTGT
Source organism: Pinus taeda (assembly GCA_000404065.3). Taxonomy (NCBI): domain Eukaryota; kingdom Viridiplantae; phylum Streptophyta; class Pinopsida; order Pinales; family Pinaceae; genus Pinus; species Pinus taeda. The sequence continues at coordinate 137,266 of APFE030254154.1, read as the reverse complement.
ATTGGCCCACATGGTTAGGCACTTGTTCTACAGTGTTCTTGACACCTCCAAGAGTCATTATTTGCATACTTCCATCATTGATCAAAACACCTCTTTTATATCATATTAGGGTCCCATTCTGAAATTTTTGTCATTCCACATAGGTCCTCCTTCAAAAATTTACTCACTGATGGTATCCCTAGTCAAAAACCTCACTCTCCCTCAAAAACCTATACTTGTTGGCCCACCTTCATGTCTTACTAAGCATACATCAATTATGAAATTTTATTTCATCATGTCTCTATGTCAGTCAAGTCACCAAAGTCTGCTCACTGAAGGTTTTCATTAGGGGTCTAGTTTCATTTTTTCAAGGTCCAATCAAACACCATTTCATTACATAAGGCCAACAAAAGTATGAGAGTGAACACCAATAATATCCTCTTTTGATTTAAAGAGGATTTGAAAACATGTGAAGATGCTTGCCAAAGTTATAATTTTGATTTCAAGTATGAGTTTCATCCCAAATTGTAATTTTATTCCAAAAACAGAGATGTATTTTTATTTATTTTTATGTATTTTTATGTCATTATATGTAATAAGTAACTTTTCCCTAAGTTGTCAACTCAGTTCCACATGCCATCTCAACATTAAATGTCAAAACAAAAAGTGTCTACTCTAGCAATTGATCAATCTGCAAAGCAAAAGCACAAGGTAAAAGGGTATTAGTGCAATGTTTCAAAAGCAATTTGAAACATTAGCAAATGGGTTTTAAATCAACAAAGTCAAATGCTATCAAGTGTTTAAAACCTTCAAGACATCCATTTTCCCCTCATTTTCTCTTTTTATGGTTAAACAACCTTAGCAAAGGAGAATTTTTTGAGTTTGACAAGTGAAAGCAACAAAACAGAGCTTTTGTTGCACGTTTCAACACTAGGTGTTTGACCAGGAGGGCGTGTTTTTGTTATACGATGCACGTTTAGGTTATACACTACACGTTTTACCAGTGAAAGGGCACGTTCTATTTGAGCATTGTGCATTTCACCAGGCTTTCACTCCAACCTCTAAAGCAAAGTGCCATTGCCTCTGAAGCTTCAATTCAGTTGTTCTCTTCCTCTGGCAAGTATCCTTGAAGTATATCCTCGTTTCATTTCACATCTCATAACTTCATGGTTAAGTCTCTTAAATGAAATTTCAAGTCTTCAAACCTGCAAACCCTAGTTTCATTCCCACACCTCTAATTTCACACCCCTAATACTTCTATCCCTTTCTCTTACCCTTATTAAACCCTTTTCCAACCCTCGTATCATTTCACTATCTCCCAAATCCTTCTATTCCCAAAATCCTAACACCTAGGTGTTCTATTTACCTAGGCTCCCAAAACACTTAACCTGTAATAAAATTCCCTATCCCAAATCCCTTTACATTCCCACTCCCTATTACATCCCTTAAACTAGAAACCCCTTCCCTCATCTCCCTAAATTTCCTCACACCATTCCTAACTCCCTACATGTACATTCCACTATCATTTCATCTCCCTAGGGTTTTAAAATCAAGACACCATGTCAGAAGAAGAAACATAAGTTCTAGTGAAGAGGAAAGAAAGGGGAGGAAGTCAAACAAAGGAGGGATAATCCTTATATTTGAGCTAGGAAATACTAATGAACTCATGGCATCTCCCATGACCGTGACATATTTCAAACATCTAGGATGTTTTGAATCTTGTGAGAAAGTGCAAAAGGTCAAATATCATTCTATGTTGAGTATATTGTTCATTTCCAATATCCATGACAACCAGGTAACCCTTGCCACTTTCACTGTACCCACTACCATCAATCAGATGCCACTGGAATCCTAGATGTTGGGGGAAATTGTTTAAGCAAATAGACTTGGAGGAGAATTACTATGAGCCCTATATTAAACCTGGATACAAAAATTATAGAAAGAGTTTGTTTCCGTTCTCTTACCCCCTGGCTAGATATGTTCCCATGATGAAAATCATCATGAGATACTTTACTTGTGAAGTAAGGTTTTCCAGGCTATATATCTATCATATTCGGCTACTCATGCATTTCACAAGGGTTAATATTCTCAACATACTTTATTATCTCTTCAGGATCATTGACAAGATGGAATATATTGTCCAAAAAAGATAATATGAGCATCAAATGAGGAGTATTTTCCACCACACCCTCATCAAAATCATTGTCTTCCATCACCTCAAACAGTTGAACATTTCATGGAGTACCTTCATTGCCAATGACATATTCATTGATCCATCTATTCAGCATGTTCAAGATGTGCCTTCATCATCTAATCCTTCCACCTCCATTCCTCAAACAGTTGAACATTGCATGGAGTACCTTCATTGCCAATGACATATTCATTGATCCATCTATTCAACATGTTCAAGATGTGCCTTCATCATCTAATCCTTCCACCTCCATCTTAGCCCATAGATCATTCATCATCATCTGATTATTCACCCTCACCATCACCACCATCATCACGATTTCATGACCATATTCATTCACCTAACAGAGACAAAATTAGAGAGTAGGAGCATATTGAACAGGTTAAGGTCATCAAGCCTAAAGGGTTTGATTTGGGCACTTTGACACACACTTATCAGAGAGGCCATAGGCAGGTGTTTCCCCCATATTGTGGGATGGGCGTTTCCTTCTTCATCAGAAAATTAGGTACATAAGGGAAAGCAAAAGATGACACATGTAGAGATCAAACATGAGGAGGAGGACTTCCATGAGACAGAGCAGGATTTTGACTTGGTTGACCTAGGTGAGAATGATGATAGTGAGATCACAAGCGTTTTCATCAAAGAAAAATATGCACTCATCAAGGAGCTCCAAATCAACCTAGAGAGGGAAAAATACGTCATCTCATACTATGAGTAGGAGAATGAGTAGCTTCAAGACAAACATGATGTCATGGATAATCATCTCATCAAGGCAAAGAAAGAGGCAATGAAAGCCAAGACATTGCTTAATGAGGCCTATGAAAGGTGTAGTGAAATTGAAGAAGAGCAAGAACCTAGAAGAAAACTTAGAACTAGAGGGCTGAAAAGAGCTCTACAACTAGAGAAACAAAAGGAGGTTGAGCTTGCTAATAAGCTCACATGGAATGAGAAATTTTCCATCTTGATCAATGAGAGCCAGGAGCATTGGCTTGATAAGATCAGTCAACATTTAGAGAAACTCCTAGACATAGCCAATAAACAAAATGCAATTCAGAGGAAGATGGAAAAACACTATGCCAAGAGAGAAAGGAATACAAGGGCAAAGCTCAAGGCTGTAAAGGAAAAAATTGAAGCCCTAACTCACCAAAAAGAGAAGGAGAAGCTAGACATCCTTGTTGAAGCCTAACTCCATGCACAAAATGCATGATCAACAATAATTTCACCAATTTTGAGAAGTTATGGGGTAATTTTGTAGTTTTTGTGCTCTTCAAGTAATTATACATAGTTTTTTATAGCTAGAATGCCAAGGGCACTGCGCTTTGGTTTGGGTCAATTTTGGGACAAAAGAAGACCACCATTGGATTCATAGAAGGGATGGAATGTAGGAAAACAAATTTACAATCCTTGGTTTGCACAACTAATAGGTGAAAAGGTGAAAAAACACCTAAAAAATCAATGTCTTACCTCCTTTTTCACCTTGACTCTGCGCATTTGACCAATCTTGTGAGAATCCATTTTTGGAGGGACAAATCAGGTCCATTTTGCAAACTAAAGGCAGATCTGGAAACTAGATATTATAAGCTTTCCATTGAGCTATCCTGGTCTCAATTTGGACACTAGGAAGGCAGTAACAATCAGTCTGTAAGATGAAGGGTGCATTTGACATTAAGACGACATGTTTGACACTGAAAGGGCATGTTTGACTAGTTGCCTAATTTTTTACTGTATTTCTCCAAATTTGATTTTCCTCTTGTGAAATCAACTTTTTACTGATGTAATTGATCATGTAAATGAAATTATGGTCTTTTTACTATTACCTAGAGTAAATACATTAGGTAAATAGACTCTATGAGGTGTAATGAATTAGTTCATTGTAATTACGGGTGAGTCACTTTGGCCATCCTACACTCTAGCTATCAGTTCATATGTTCTATGAACTACTCCTCCTCTCATGGATTCGACCCTTGATGGCTGGGAGGAGTTTGTTTGAGGCCTATATCTTGTATTTTTCAGTCTTTTCAAAGGTTGGACTCAGGTGGATGTTGTGCTAGTGATCGTAGACACTATTGTATCATATTTCTACGAGTATTAATAGATGAGCTGCAACTATTTCCTTGGGATACATGTGGTATGGATGCTTAGCATTGTTTCTTGTTTGTGATCATTTGTATGAATGTTTTGTATGATCATAAACCATTTCATGTCTGTTATATGGTAGTTTTCAAGTTGATAGGTAGAATACATGTTTGTTCATGCTCTGTTTTGGGAAATTTATCATAATTTGTACATTTTTATTTCGTTTAGGAATAATTCACATCATATGCCTTTCTTAACCCCTCATTAGTCTTAAATGATCTCACTAAACCACCTTTTAAGTGCTAAGCTTCATGCCTACCTTGCCCCTTTGAATGTCTGCAATCATAACTGATTAGCCCTGACCTAGCCTCTTTGACCTAATACCTTCATCCAGTGATAACCCCTATCAAATCAAATCAAAAAAACCTCTGCACTCATAACTAGCCTAAAACCCTAATTCATCCATCCCTCCTAGCTGTGATTTTGTGGAGAGAGCCTTCGGCGGCTTAGTAGGGCTAGATACCAAGTCAAAAGGTTGGTCTATGGTCACCTCAGATGGACTCTTCCTCAGCCTTGGAGATCCAGAGGAGTGATAACATGTCCATTGCTTCATATTAAATGTTAATACAATGTACTTAACATGAAAGTGGTGCCCATGAAATGAATTTGATAACGAATTATGGTTCTTGGAAGTTATGCCTTTTACCTTTTTTCACCTTGGTGGATATCATTATCCTACTAATCAAGTGTTCCAACTCTTTGGTAGAATGGGTACTAGGGTACATTAATAGGGGTAGGATGCCCATGTCCCTTACAATGTGTGACCAATTCACAACCCTGTTTGTGAAAGGTTAATTAATTAAAACATAATTTCCACTAGTTGTTAAATTTTAAAAGAATTGAACATTTACCCAACCTCAAGAGCATCAAGAAAACTGAACCTTTGATCTCTCAATAGAAAATTAAGGTTATTTGACAAGGGTTTCTCGGCCAATTTAACTAACACTGGAGGCTAAATACATACCATGATAAGGACAATAACAACTAATAAACAATTTCGTATCCTTGACATTTATGCTATAATTTTTTCATTTAATTGTTGAATTATTTTTGTGAGTCCTATTTGAGTCTCAGAACCATCCCATATCGTCAATGCATGTGTCTAATATAACCATGTCAAATTTTAGTGCATAAAAGCATAAACTAAAAGAAAATCAACGTTGTCCCCATTGACAACCCCCTTTGTGCAGGGTCAATTAATGAAAGTGCAATTTCCACTAATTGTTAAATTTTAAATGAATTGAATAATTACCTAACCCCGATGAGAGAATTGATCCCATGGCCTATCAATAAAAAATTAAGGTGCTTTCACGAGGGGTACTTGTCCAATTGAGCTAACCCTCACAAATTAAATACATACCATGATGAGGACAATATTAAATAATTTCATGTCCATTGCATTTATGCTATAATTTTGTCATTTGATTGTTGAATTCTTTGTGTGAGAAATATTTGAGTCTCAAAACCCTTCCATACCATCAACATAGTTATATACTGTAACCATGTCAAGTTTTAGTGCATACAAACACAAACTAAAAAAATTACAATGTTTGTCCCATTCACAAAAAAGGGTGAATTAAATAAATCATAATTTCCACTAATAACTAAATGTTATTTGAATTGAAAATTTACTTGACCCTAAAATCATCAAGAGCATTGAATTTGTGACGTATCAATATAAGATTAAGATTATTTGGTGAGGAGTACATGACCAATTGAGCTAACACTCTAGGCTAAATACATACCTTGATAAGGACAATGAAAAATAATAAATACATTCATCTCCTTGACATTTATCTTACAATTTTGTCATTTGATTTTTGAATTCATTGTGTGAGTCCAATTTAATTCTCGAAACCATCCCATACCATCAACACATGCATCTACTATGACCATGTCAAGTTCTTGTCCATACAAGAACAAACTAAAAAAATTCAACGTTGGCCCAATTCACAACCCCTTTTATGCGGGGTTAATTAATGAAAGCATAATTTCAATTGATTTCTAAATGTTAAGTGAATTGAACATTTATTTGGTCTTGAAAGCTTCAAGGGAATTGAACTTGTGACCTCTCAAAAGAAAATTAAGGTGCTTTGGCGAGACCAATTGAGTTAACCCTCAGAGCTAAATACATACCATGATAAGGACAATAAAAAATAATACATATTTTCATCTCCTTGACATTTATGTTATAATTTTTTCATTTTATTATCGAATTCTTTGTGTGAGTCCTACTTGAGTCTCAAAAGACTCCCATACTATTAACAAAGGAATCTGCTATAACAATGTCAAATTTCGGTGCATACAAGCACAAAATGAAAAAAAAAAGATAGTGTTGGCCCCATTCACAACCACCTTTATGTAGGCTCAATTAATTCAAGCATAACTTCCACTAATTTCTAAATGTTAAGTGAATTGAACATTTACCTGACCCTAAGAGCATCGATAAAATTGAACCCATGACCTATCAATAGAAAATTAAGGTTATTTAACAAGGGTTACTTGACCAATCGAGCTAACACCTAAGGATAAATATATATCATGATAAGTATAGTAAAAAACAATAAAAAATATCATCTCCTTGAAATTTATGTTATAATTTTTTCGTTTGATTATTGAATACTTTTTGTGAGTCCTATGATTCTTAGAACCCTCCCATAGTGTAAATGGATGTATCTATTATAACCATGTCAAATCTCAGTGCATACAAGCACAAACTAAAAGAAAAATCATTATTGGCCCCAATCGCAACCCCCTCTATCCAGGGTCAATTAATTAAACCATAATTTCCATTAATTACTAAATGTTAAGTGAATTGAACATTTACCTAACCTAGAGAGAATTGAGAGAATTGAACGCGTGAGCTCTCAATATAAAATTAAGGTGCTTTAGCAAGGGGTACTAGACCAATCGACCTAACCCTCAGGGCTAAGTACATATCATGGAAAGGACAATAAGAATAATAAATAATTTAATCTCCTTAACATTTATCTTATAATTTTATCATTTGACTCTCAAATTCTTGGTGTGAGTCCTATTTGAGTCTCAAAACCATCTCATACCATCAACACATGCATCAACTATAACCATGTCAAATTTAAGTTCATACAAGCACAAATTAAAAAAAAAAAAATCAACATTGGCCCCATTAACAACCCCCTTTATACATGGTCAATTAATTAAAGCATAACTTCCATTGATTGCTAAATTTTAAGTGAATTTAACGTTTACCTAACCTCGAGAACATCGAGAGAATTGAACTTGTGACCTCTCAGTAGAAAATCAAGGTTCTTTTATGAGGGGTACTTGATCAATTGACCTAATCCATAGGGCTAAATACATAACATGATAAGGATAGTAAAAAATAATAAATAATTTTATCTCCTTGATGTTTATGTTATAATTTTGTTGTTTTATTGTAGGATTCTTTGTGTGAGTTCTATTTGAATCTCAAAACCTTCCCATGTTGTCAATGCATGCATCTACTATAACCATGTCAAATTTTATTGCATACAAGCACAAACTAAAAAAATTTCAACGTTGGCCCCATTCATGACCCCCTCTATGTAATTTCCACCGACTACTAAATGCTAAGTGAATTGAAAATTTAACTTACACATAGTGCATCAAGTGAATCGAACCCATGACATCTCAATAGAAAATTAAGGTCATTTGACGATGGGTACTCGACAAATTGACCTTGCTCATGCAGCTAAATACATACCATGATTAGGACAATAAAAAGTAATAAATAATTTCATCTCCTTGACATTTATGTTATAGTTTTGTCATTTTATTGTTGAGTTCTTTGTGAGAGTCCTATTTGAGTCTCAAAACCCTCCCATACTATCAATGCATGCATCTACTATAACCATGTAGAATTTCAACACAAACTAAAAAAAAAAAAAAATCAACATTGGCACAATTCACAGCCCCCTTTGAGTGGGGTGAATTAATTAAAGAAAAATTTCCATTGATTTATAAATGTTAAGTGATTTGAACATTTACTTTATCCTAAGAGCATTGAGAGGATTGAATCCTTGACGTCTCAATAGAAAATTGAGGTTCTTTAATGATGGGTACTCGACCAATTGAGCTAACCTTCGGTGCTAAATACGTACCAAGATAAGCACAATAAAAAATAATAAATAATTTCATCTCCTAGACACTTGTGTTATAATTTTTTTCATTTGATCGTTGAATTATTTATGTGAGTCTTATTTGAGTCTTAAATTTATCCCATACCATCAATGCATAAATCTACTATAACCATGCCACATTTCAATGCATATAAGCACAAACTAAAAAAATTGCAACATTGGCCCAGTTCACAACCCCTTCTGTGTGGGGGTCAATTAATGAGAGAATAATTTCCACTAATTTCTAAATTTTAAGTGGATTGAGCATTTACCTAACCATGAGAGCATCGAGGGAATTGAACTCATGACCTCTCAATAGAAAATTAAGGTTCTTTGATGTTGGGAACTTGATCAATTGATCTAATCCTCAGGGATTAATACATACCATGATAAGGGTAGTAAAAAAATAATAAATCATTTCATATCCTTGACATTTATGTTATAGTTATTTCATTTTATTATCAAATTCTTTGTGTGAGTCATATTTGAGTCTTGAAATGATCCCATACTGTCAATGCATGCATCTACTATAACCATGGCAGTGCATACAAACACAAACTGAATAAATGTCAATGTTGGTCCCATCCACAACCCCCTCTATGCAGGGTCAATTAATGAAAGAATAATTTCCACAAATCACTAAATGTTAAGTGAATTGAACATTTACATGACCCTAAGAGCATCGAGAGAATTGAACCCATGAATGCTTAATAGAATAATAAGGTGCATTGATGAGGGTACAAGACCAATTGAAATAACCCTCAAGGATAAATAAATACCAAGATAAGAATAGTAAAAAATAATAAATAATTTCATCTCCTTGACATTTATGTTATAATTTTGTCATTTGATTGTCAAATTGATTGTGTGAGTCCTATTTGAGTCCGTAAACCCTCCCATACTGTCAACACATGCATCAACTATAACCATGCCAATTTTTTGTGCATACAAGGATAAACTGAAAAAAAATCAACATTGGCCCAATTCACAACCCCCTTTGTGTGGGTTCAATTAATGAAAGGATGATTTCCACTGGTTGCTAAATGTTAAGTGAATTGAACATTTATATAACCTTTAAAACTTCCATATAATTGAATATGTGATCTCTAAATAGAAAATTAAGGTGCTTTGACAAGGGGTACTCAAGCAATTGATTTAATCCTTGGTGCTAAATACACGCCATGATAAGGAAAATAAAAAATAATAAGTAATTTCATCTCCTTGACATTTATGTTATAATTTTGTCGTTTGATTGTCAAATTCTTTGTGTGAATCTTATTTGAGTCTCAAAACACTCCATACCATCAACACATGCATCTAATATAACCATGTCAAATTTCAATGCATATAGGCACAAACTACGGAAATTTTAACATTGGCCCCATTCAGAACCCCCTTGTGTTGGCTCAATTAATTAAAGCATAATTTCCACTAGTTACTAAAGGTTATGTGATTTGAACATTTACCTGATCCCAACCACATCAAGGGAATTGATCCCATGACCTATCAATTGAAAACTAATATGATTTGATTAGGGTCAACCAATTGAGCTAACCATTGGGGCTAAATACATACCATGACAAGGACAATAAAAAATAAAAAATAATTTCATCTCCTTGATATTTATGTTATAATTTTGTCATTTGATTGTCTAATTCTTTATGTGAGTCCTAATTAAGCCTTTAAGAGCCCTCCCATAGTGTCAACACATGCATTTATTAAAACCATGTAAAATTTCATTGCATACAAGCACATACTAAAAGAATTTCAACGTTGGCCACATTAAAAACCCCCTTTGTGTAGGGTCAATTAATTAAAACATCATTTCCACTAATTACTAAATTGTAAGTGAATTGAACATTTACCTGACCCTAAGAGTGTCGAGAGAATTGAACCCATGACCTCTCAATAGAAAATTAAGGTTCTTTGACGCGGGGTAATTTACGGTCAATTAATTAAAGCATAATTTTCATTGATTGCTAAATGTTAAGTGGATTAAACATCTACTTAACCCTGAGAAAACTGAGATTATTGAAATTATGACCTATCAATAAAAAATTAAGGTGCTTTAACGAGTGATACTCGACCAGTTGACCTAATCCTTAGGGATAAATACATACCATGATAAGGAGAGTAAAAAATAATAAATAATTTCATATCCTTGATATTTATGTGATAATTTTGTTGTTTGATTGTTTGATTGTTTGTGTCAATCCTATTTTAGTCTTGAAACCATCCTGTACCATCAAGGCATGCATATACTATGTCCATGTCAAATATTAGTGCATACAAGCACAAACTAAAAGAAAATCAACGCTGGCCCATTCATAACCCCTTCTATGTGGTGTCAATTAATTAATACATATTTTCCACTAATTACTAAATGTTAAGTGAATTGAAAATTTAACTGACCCCAAGAGTCTCAAGGGAATTTAACCTTTGACCTCTCAATAGAAAATTAAGGTGCTTTGACGATGGTTGCTCTACTAACTGAGATAACTCTCAAGGAAAAATACATACCACGGTAAGGGTAGTAAAAAATAATAAATGATTTCATCTCCTTGACATTTATGCTATAATTTTGTCATTAAATTATTGAATTCTTTTTGTGAGTCCTATTTGAGTCTCGAAACCCTCCCATACCATAAACGCATGCATCTACTATAACCATGTCAAATTTCACTGCATCCAAGCACAAACTGAATAAAACATTAACCCCAATTACAATACCCTCAGTGTAGAGTCAATTATTTAAATCATTATTTCCAATTATTACCAAATATTAAGTGAATTGAACATTTACCTGATCTCGGGAGCTTCAAGATAATTGAACCTATGACCTCTCAATAGAAAATTAAGGTGCTTTGACAATGGCTACTTGACCAATTGGAGCTAACCATATAAACCTAGATGATATTCTTTTGGTTTCAAGAATAATATCTTCTCTTCTTAACAAGGCCATAAGGTGGAAGCTCATACCCCCCAGCCACATCATTCTCAATTCCCCAATGCCTAATTTATCTACTATAAAATATTTGAAAGAAACATCATAAGAATCAAGCATAGTTAAAAACTAAGAAAATAAAAATTTAATATAAATGAAATAGGACAAATCAATTGAAAATATATAAACACATACCTCCACATACATTTCAACATTTCAATGTCATTATTCTTATTCTTCATCCAAGTCAGCATTTATATAACTGATTTTAGAATTGATGTTGAAAGGATTGTCCATATCAAAATCATAATAAATGTCGTCATTTTCAATCATATCATCATATATATCATCATGAGAAACATTGTCTCCTACATTTGGTTCAACTTCTTCAAGTTGTTCATGTGATAGTACATTATCAATATCATGTTCATCTAGAAAATTGTCTCTATTAACATCTTCTTGAATTTCTTCAATGTCTTCATCTGACACATGAAATATATGCTCGTATACATCATCATCTTCTTCAATATCATCTTATTCCACTACATTATACTTTACCAACCTTCCTCTTGGATCGTATCTAACAACATTTGACCAACCCCCTCTACCTAGAAACTCTGAGAAAAATACGTGTTCAGATTTGCTTGGAAGAATGTAGGGCTCTAACCCTTGTTTAATATTCCTTGTATTAACCATGGTAAATCCATTAGCATGCTCAATAATAGTTATATTAGGATCATGTTCATTCATTTGTAGCCTGTACCATTTGACATCCAACAAAGATATTTTGAAGGACTTAAATTCACACTCAAATATATCTTCCAAATACTTATAGTATAGAATTTTAGAGGTTGTTGGATGTCTATCACTTCTAGAGGAAACATTAGTAACTTGAAATATTGCAGTAATCCCATAATCATAATTTTTCATCGTTTCATCTAAATTTTTGATGCAAAATTTGTGGCCATTTCACCACATCATCTTGTAATGTGTCAACTGCAATATGCCAAGCACGTAAAAAATGCATTGTCAATTTATAAACATATTTTTACATGGAAATTATGCAAATCAAGAAAAAAACATGCCATATACATCAATATAATACTAAAAAAAACTAAATAGTATGGGTGGATATTCTTGCATATTTATATTTTAGACCATTTGCTAAATCTATTTGCCTTCCTCTAAGATTGGTATATCTTACACATTAAGATTTTCTTACCAATGTAACCACACCATGCCATGATAAGTTACCATATGTTATAAACATATTTGGGCACTGCAACCCCAATCTTATATGTCGATAAACCAAGGGCTCTTTAACCCCTAAAAGTGTTGTTTCATACTGTAAAGGATCATAGTCAACTAATTACATCATTTCCCAAAGGTTCCACCTGAAAAACCACTTAGAACTGGCCAAACCTGGACCATATTGATTGCTCCACTATCAAGGTGTGATGTATACTGAAGAGGCGTTCTTTGGGGTGCGATGAGTGAGAATGGACAAATGTCTGAAGTAGTTTGCTAAGTGGATGCTAACGGAATATTCTAGAAACTTGTCCTATGACACTTGCTTGTCTGAATTCACCCAGGGATGAGTAAGAGATCAATGAAATCTCCAAGTGGAACCAAGAACTACAAGTGGAATGACACTAATAAAAAACCCATGGATGACTCACACCCTTACAGAAATCTATATATGGATCCCTCATATGAGAGATATATAGGTTGGAGTGTTGTAATTTGTAAAGAAGTGTTGTTAGTTTGTCTTTGAGAAGAGGCATTTTATTGTTGGGTGATCTTTTTTTTCATGAGGTGAAGAGGGCTTTGATGCTGGGAGGATGATGCCGGATTAGATAGCTAGGTTGTAATTCTCCCTTCTACTTTAATAAAGTTATTTTAGTTTTCCTCCATACAATCGTGTATTTGTGAATCTTGTTATTTGTGAATGCAATTGTATGTTCAATGTATTTTTGATTCTGCATTGTTTATGATATTATAGATCGACATGCTTTGATGGTGTTTTGTTACTTTGTTTCTACAGGTATTCTCTAAGTGGGACAAGTAGGAGAGGAGTTGCAAGCTCTATCAAGGAGGAGAGAAATCGAGCAAGGATTCAAGCGGAAGATCCAGGTTGGTCCTTTTGCTTCTCTCTTATCTATCATACATAAAGGAAATCGCAAATTGTTTTGATTGTTTGTTTCTAAGATAGCTCCCAATCTTAGTGGAACTAGTAGATCAAAAAGACACTAATTTTCATGGAAAAAAATGGCGACTCTACTGGGGATCGAATAGTTTGTTTTTTTGTTATTGTTTTTTCTTTATAAACTATTGACGGAGCTTGAAGTTAGCCAGATAGCCTTCGAACTGCTCTTGCTCTACAATTGCAAAGTAGATGAATGCTACTTCAGTCAATCTCTGGTTTAGTTTATGAAATGAACATTTGACTTACAAGGATTCTAGATGCCCTTTTGGTAGCTCAATAACCTCTTAAAATCATATCCCTGTACTTTGTTCTTTACTGTTCATAATAGCCCAGCTTAACGCACTGAATTTAGCTGCAAATTTGAGCCAAAACCCACCTCAGTTGCGCTCCCTGGCCCATCGCACTGTCTGTAACTGGAAGCCAGTATGCATTGCACCTCTTGAGCGTAGCAGGTGAGATGCATCCCTGTTTCTGTGAAGCACAGGTGCGATGACTGAGTGATCTCATTTCTCTCTTTGAAATTTGCGTTTTTTGTCCTTGTTTTCAGCTCTATTCAGTTGCTTTGCTGCTTATGATCAGTATCTCATTGCTAAAGCCTCCTTCCTTTACATAGTTCACCCTCCATTGATTAGGATTATTAAATGCTTTTATGTATTTGTCCATCATTTACAGTCCTTTGTCAAAACGTAGCTTAAATTGAACTGTCGTTTTGATGCAAAAAGTGTCGTAACTGTCATTTTGAGTAAAAAAGAAGAGTGTCGTAAAGTCTTCCTCCTCTAGATAGTCAATTGTACTTTTTGTCATGTATTTGAATTGAATTGTTAATATTTGAAGTGTCGAAAGAAGTTTTCTATTTGAAATCGAAAAGTGTCGTTTATTCTTCCTTTCATTTTGAAAAGAAATTGTCAAAATTTTGCTTTGAAGAAAATAGTTCAGATCTATACTTAGTTTTCCTTTTTGGCATTCTCACATTAAGGAAATGAAAAAAAAATACATGCATTTGAATTTTCATTTAGACTGTGTGCGAAAATGATTTAGGAAAAGTGCATTTAGTGTGTGCTCTTTGCTCTTTGTTGAAAGAATTGTAATCTTCTTTCCTTAGTAGCTAGGATTTTCATTGCTAAAAATAAACAAACAATTGTTTAACATTTTAGATTGCATATTTAGGAATTTTACATCTACATCACATGATGAACCTTGAAAGGAAAACTTCTAAACAAGATCAACTCTAAAATAAATCTCAATGAACTTAAAAACGCTGTGGAACCTAACGCAACACATCTAAAAGTCTAGGCTAGAGACGTGTTCCGACGTCGTAAAACCTAGTAAATATCATTTTCATTGAAGGTTGGGTGATTCCTCCTCTTTGATATGACAAGTGCTAGTACAGACTTGTGCTCCCCGTACCGTTGAGTATATATTGGGAGACTACAATAGGCTAATATCCTTTATCCATTGGAAGCCGTGTCTGCCGCCCTATCGATTGCAATGCACTGAACACAACATTCGGGAAGATTGACTGCCGTACATAAGTCCTTGGTAATTTATCTTTAATTTACCATCAAAGTGTATATTGCAATTTTGTGATTTTTTTGGTAATCCCTCTGTCTAGATTTCTAGAGTAGTCACTTTCGTTCCTTTTCAACTCCTTAAAAGAAAAGGTCCATCTGAGCACTTGTCACTTCAGGCTCATTAAAAATCGAAGGGGACTAGAGTCATCTTTAGCTTTTTCTCGACTCTTAAAAATTGAAAAAGTAAAGTTGTGTCAAGGCATCATTAAAATTTATTTAATATGGAATAACATTTTTCCCCTTAATTTTGAGTTGATCAAGTAATCTGCAATCATGGAAGAAATTCAATCAAAACCTAGTCATTCATGGAGACTAGAGACTCAACCATCTTTGAATCCATAAACAAAACCATTCCGAGCAAAATGGTCTTGTTTAACTAAGTCCAATTATTCTGGTTTATTTGAAACTTGTGTTTCAACATCATCAGAGACTACAGTTACTCCAATCATTTCTGGTACACCCGCCTTTACAGAAGAAGTTTCGCAGTTACAAGAGGACATTAGAACTGATCCTAGTGTAATGGTAGACACTTCTATACCTAAAACAGCTCCATCTAGAGTTGATCTAGAGAATGAAGTTCACTTACCTGAACATCTGGAAGTTGAGTTCCAGAATTCAGAAGGTGTCACCCCTCCAGTGTTTGTTACTGTAGAAGCAAGACTTTCTTCGGCTCCAGAAATATTTTATGGACCTGAAGGTCTACCTCTTCCACCTATACTGATTGCCATAGAGAAGATATTAGAGGATCTTCCATCCAGTACTCCATTTCATTTTGGAATTGGGATCTACTTATATCCTTCTATTCCTGAAGTTAGTTCTTTTAATCATCCTTCATTGCAAGTTCCTGTCGAATCGCTAGGAAACCTTTGGATAGATTAAATATGTTTGAGCAACCATCAACATCTAGGACTGTATCATCTAATACGGCCACAACAGAACTACCTGTTGCCACTGGTACGATGTTTGCTGGTATACCATCTGTCCCAACTAGTTATCAATCGCTAGATGAAGTCCACTCAGGGACAGTTTCAACAACATTGTATACTCCTATTTGTTTATCTAGAATCCTATCCGATATTTCTTATGTTGAAACTCAACAAATTGATCCTACATGTTAGTATCAATTTGGGCAGTCCAGCCTTCAAAGACTGATATATCCTTTGGGCACTAGATTTCCACCATATGGGGGACAATATGCATTTTCATTGTTCCCTCTTGGAGAGCAACCACATGAGAGTTTACAACAAAATTCAGGTCAAACTGGAATTATATCCAGTGGTTGGATACCAATACTGCCTCAACATCCAAGGGTTGTATATTCAATGCAACCAGCCCAACCTATGTCGAATATTACCACTACACCTGCTATTGTGACTGTGTCGCAAGTACAAGCATTTCCTGTTGTGTGTCAACCTCAAGTCTCTCAGGTTGCAATACAACATCCTCTTGTCTCTACGGCTCAATCACAACCCCAGATTAGTGTTCCCTTACCTGGAACGAATCAAGCTCAAATGGGTACTATCACTCTGCATCTTGGTCAATCATCTAGTATTGGGCAATAGAAAATGGTCCAACAACCATGGCTGGTAAAATATCAACAACCGCAATTCCAACAATCTTATCGAGGACCTGAGCAACAAGGCTTTGTAGGTAATGGGAAACCACATTTTCAAAACGATTATCAACAACAATACTATAATGGTTATGCCCACCAACCTTATCAAAGTTATGAGCATCAGATACATTATGCTAGTATGCAAAGACCTACTGCTTAGGCAATCCCATCTTACCCTGGGTATGCTTCGCCAAACCTGAATCAACAATTGCCTTTTGTAGTAACTCTAGAATTACCAGATTTGAATCGGTTGACAAATGATCTAATTGCATACGCCCTTTGGTGGCCATCAATTCCTCATAAACGTCTCTCTAATATTCCTAAATTCAATGGAAATCTGGGTGAAGATCCATCGAATCACGTAATGATGTTTCATTTGTGGTGCTCATCTAACACCTTGAATGATGATTCGATTAGGCTTCACCTTTTTCAGCGAACGCTAACTGGTTCGACAGTGAAATGGTATATTGAATTACATAGAGCTTCGTTTGATAACTTCAGCGCCCTTGCCACTACTTTTTTAACCCACTTTCAGTTACCCATTAGATACGAAATGGGGACAGAAATCCTTACCAAATTTAAACAGACAACATCCACTCACATATCTAATCATATTCATGAATGGCGACATCGCCGTCGAATGGTCAAGACATATGTTCCTGATTAGCTTCTAGCTGAGTGGTTTATTAAGTCATTAGTGCCTTCTATTAATGAATTTAGACTTCTGTGATCCATAACATTATTTTAGAGAAAATCACATAATTAATCATTTGTCGACGCGTTTCGAACCAACCAGTGTGGCTCATTGTCAGGACAAGTTGAAGATACAGATCCAGTTCAGCGTGTTAAATAGCCTAAGCAGAGACTCAAACGGCTAAAATGTCTAACGGCTACTTTTCCACTCAAGGACCCCAGTCAAACTTCCTTAACTAATTTAATATTAAATAACTATTATAATAATGGATCTAGG